>ML824009.1:92454-110881 GCA_009831015.1 Picea engelmannii
ATATATAGGAGAGAATGAGATGGTTACTTAGATAAGAATGATCCCACAATATCAGGGAAACCAGTAAAAGGATATCCATTCGAATGCCAACCCATTATTCTAGAAGATTCCCTTCTAGAACCATCGAGACTTCATCTTTTTCCAATCTTTAGAACAAGTTCACACCCTAGCTATGTAGCACAATGCAAGAAGTTCACACCCTAGCTATGTAGCACAATGCAAGAAGTTCACACCCTAGCTATGTAGCACAATGCAAGAAGTTCACACCCTAGCTTAAGGCAACCTGCGATAATGGGTCATTCTCACACCGTAGGATATTAGCAACCTGTGAACTCTCTTCAAAAGTAAGTTTTCTGGGAGGAGATGAATGTCACTTTTCCCAGGAGAAAGTTCTTATGAGGAGCCTGAGTACACCATCATCAATACACCATCATGATGACCAAAATCATGGGTAACACTTGGGCTTTAGCAATAGACTGGACTGAAATTCTCTGAGCTCTGTGGTAGCTATAGGACCCCTTCTAGGAGTTTTCACTTCTTCCGCGCACTCTCTCACCTGGAGAGAGTGTTACACATAGGCTTGGAAACCTGCTTCCTTCAACTCGGTGTCCAATGCAGTCGAGCAACCACAAGGATCAACACGAACATACACTGTTCAGAAATCCACACACAGTCAAGCCCTATGTGGCCACAACAGTCCATGGGAAGCACAGACACAGGCTTCCCAAAACTGGTGACAGACAGACACTACAGCATAACAAGGCTCAGCAATTGTGGGACATTCGGTTTTCCCAACCAGCAATATGGGACAGACTCACGACTCTGGTTTAGGGGATGCGTGACAAGCAATCCACGCAGAGGGTGAACACAGACTCGACAGTTCTGATAGAAGGTGTATCGGCTCCTCAAGAAAACCACACAGGCCTCTGGTCTCAGAGCTGCATGAGGGTATGCATGCAGAGGTTAGACAACATTCACGATTTCAGACAGCCGACGGCAAAATGGAGGAGGAACCCCAAACTCAACTGACGCTTCAGCTTTTAACCACATGCGCTGAGGTCGACACTTGTCTTTCTAGAGCTGCATGCGTTCCCTTTTTGCACACGTTGGAGCTGCATGCGTTGCCCCTCCCAGGACTTAGGATAAAAAGCATACCTTTCACACCACTGTGGAATAATAATAAATTATTATCTCTAGGACTTAAGACCTCAAGCTTAGCCCCTCTTCCAACCTTTCATCCCCCCCTCTCCCTTACCCAGACTTTGTGGAAGCTTAGTCCCCCATCACTCATTCATCATGGTCGGTTCACACGCAGAGATGTTTTTATTTAATAATGTGCATCATTACATGTACAAAAATTAGGCTCTTAGCCTTCAACACTTAGGCTCTCTGGCCTAATAAACACATAAGCCCACCAGCTTATATAAACTTGTCTCACCAGCCTATAAAACATAATTACAATTCATAATTCAATTGGGACACATCCTTGGGGTATTACAAGAACTAGGTCTCCTTCCTTAAAGCTCTTTTTTTTATGTGTCTGTCATGTCAGGCCTTATCCCTTGCTTTCTGTGCCTTTTGGTGAAATCCTGCTAGAATCTTGTCTTCTTCCATTTCCTTCAGTTGACTTAACCTCTCTTGTACTGCGCCTCTTTCTGACATATTGGTAATTGTTGCTATGCGCAGACTGGGTACCAGAAATTCTAATGGCACAACTACTTCTTGTCCATACACCAATATGAATGGTGTCTATCCTATCAACTTCTTGCATGTGGTCCTGTATGCCCATAATACTGTTGGTATTTTCAAATCCCAATCATCCATGTTAACATTGAAGATCTTAGTCAAAGCATTTTCCAAAATCTTGTTGAACGCTTCTACTGTCCCATTTGCCTATGGATGATATGGCGTACTCTTCTAGTGATAGACTTCAAACTCCTCAGTCATAGCCTTGATGGTAGTATTAATAAAATGGGTGCCTTGGTCACTCATCAAAATCCTAGGACATCCAAATCTGGTAATCACCTGCTCAAATAAGAAGTGTGTTGTTGTCTCTACACTGCAATCTTTGACTGGTGTTGCTTTTGCCCATCTAGTTAAGTATTCGGTCACAGTAATGATATATCTAGCTCCTGACCTTATTGTTGGTGGATTAAAACGGCTAGGACACTCTCCTTTTGAAGGCTTGACTTGAACCCAATCTTCAGTAAATGCGGGAGCTGGAAATAGAAAATCTACCTGAAACCCATTCAGTATTATGTACCAATGTTTCTGGGTGGATCGACCTCACTTCAAATGGTATTCATTTTCCCGACGAAATCTATTTCCCATTTTTCAAATACCTGCAGAGTTACTTGTGGTCTTAGGGGCATATGATCCCTCCTGTTGGGTTTTCCAACCCTCTTACAGACATCACAATTCTGGAAATATTCCTTGGCCTCTTTATGAACTGTTGGCCACCATAATCCTACGCGCAGTACCTTCTGTGTGGTAGCTTTTCCTGCATAGTTTCCTCCAGTTATGCCTTTGTGAGATTATGCTAAAACATTGGGCCATTCATGTTCCAATACACACCTTCTCAAAATGTTGTCTGCGCCCATCTTGTATAAATGATCTGCAATGAGTTCATAGTTTGTAGCTATGACTACCATATTTTTCTTCTGCGCAGTACTACACTCCTGTGGCACAACTCCTTAACTTAAGTATTCAATGACATCAACGAAGTATTCATCAGCTACCTGTACTGAAAATAATTGTGCATTGGGGAAGTTATCTTCCAAGTTAGTAGGTTCTTCTCCATTGTTTACCCTTAACAAGTGATTAGGGCCTGCATTTAGCTTCCCTAGTTTGATTTTACTTCAAAATCAAATTTTTGGAATAATAACAACCATCTACAGATCCTCCCCCACCTCCCCCCCTCCNACACTGGCTTGTTGACTACATATTTGAGGGCAGAATGATATGTGAATATTTTAAAATGTTTACCCAATAAATAATTTATGAATTTCTGAAGTGCATATACCATGGCTAGGCCTTCTCTTTCTGTGGTGTTGTATTTTTTCTCAGATTCTGACAACTTCCTGCTTGCGAAGGCTATAGGATGATCTAAGTCCCCTTCTCTTGGTTGCGCTAGAATTGCTCCAAGTGCTATTGTTGATGCATCTACATGCACATGAAATGTCTTTTCCCAATATGGAAACACTAATATAGGTGTTGTCACCATTTTTTCCTTTATATTATCCAATCCTTGCCGAAAATCCTCATTCCACTGAAATCTGGTGTCCTTCTTCAACAACTTTTCCATCGGTCCAGTAATCTGTGCATACCCCTTTATAAACTTCTCGTAGTAACTTGTATGTCCCAGTGTGGCTCTTAACTTTCACACTGACTTCGGTGGTGGTAAGTTCACAATGACAACAATCTTAGCAGGGTCAACTAGTAAACCTTGTTTACACACTATATTTCCCAACAATATCCCAAAATGTGTACCAAAAATGCATTTCTTGATGTTCAATGATATCTGATATTGCCTACATCTTTCCAACATTAATCTTAAAACTTCTACATGATCTTTCAAAAGACTATACACAGTCCAACCATCTAGATATACTTCTAGAAACTTATGTATGAAATCCTTAAAAGAAACTATGACCACCCTTGAAAATATAGTTGGTACATTCTTCAATCCAAAGGGTATGACTGTATATTTGTAGGATCCCCATTTTGTAGCAAAAGTAGTCTTATACATGTCCTCTATAGCTATTTTGATCTTATGGTAACCTGAGAATCCATCTGTGAATGAATATGTTTTTTCTCCTCCCACATTCTCCAAGACCTCATCTATAAAAGGGGTAGGGAAAGGATCACGTAAGCCAACATTATTGAGTTTTCTCAAATCTACACAAATCCTTATCCCCCCTTGCTTATTTTCCTGGACTACCATGGGACTGATCCATTCAGATTCCTCTACTGGTTCTATAATGTCAGTTTCCAACATTCGGTCAATTTCTGCTTTCAATTTCTGCTTATATACTAGATTCAGTCTGTAAGGTCTTTGTCTGACAGGTCTAGCCTCTAGTTTTAGGGGTATCTTCATCTGACCTAGCTCACCTACTATGCATTTCATCTCTGTACGGGTTGCTAGAAACAAGTCATTGTATTAATGCAATAAATTTGTTATCCTTTATAGGGTCTACTCATCCCAATAATCTCCAATGCTTGCCATTTTAGGAATTTCGTTCATGCCAATGTTGACTTTCTTTACCTTGATTGGGGCAGCAAAGGCTTCTGACTCTAGAGATGGAACTTCCACCTCTCTCTCTCCTTCAATCTCTGTGATCTGAATGTTGTGCGGATCATCTTCATCTGGTGCTTCCTCTTCGACATGATAACATGAGAGTAACTCTTTGATTGTCTGTTTGTTCTATTGTTGAATATCTGTTATAATTTCGACCTCTGGTTCATTAAAAAATACCACTCCCCTTATTAGCTTCATAGTCGAATCAATGTTGGGGTTCTCATGCTCGAATGAGAAGGTTACTACAAAATTCTACTGTAATCTTTTCCATTATGTAGTGCATCTACACATCTCCTGGTCTATGTACCAGTTCCCTGGGATCCCTTCCAATGTATGAATAAAGTGATGATGTCATTCCTCTGGTGGTGTCATCCTCCATTGTGTTCTGCATTTCTCAAAGTGTTCAACTGGTGTTCCTCACCCAACATACTTTTGCACTGTATTTCTCCCATGTCCTGCTTCAAATCTAATGTGCAATAGTCGTTTTCACTGATACTAGTCCTAAAATGTTTCTTTGTGCGCACCCCACCATCTGGCAAGTGTTGCCTCAAGTGTAATATCCAGGGCTAAGAGCCTCTAATTTTCCAAAAATTCCTCCTCATATTTTGTCAAGAATTCCTCTAAGTTTTTTAGCCCATGAAAACTAGGAGGTTCCCTTATCTCTATACCTACCCATCTTACTACGCAGTCTATTCTTGTGCACCTCCTTGTGGAGAATTCATGTATTTGCTATTGCGATTTCTCCAAACATGTGTATGATTCTGAAGCACACAATGTAATTCTTCTCTAGCTGAGTACCCCATTTGCAGTTGGGTTAACATAATATTCTTCTTGCACAGTGGTTATGTATAACTGGTTTATTTCTTCCAGATCCAAACAAGTCACCTCTACAAACCTCTCTCCTTCTAAAGGATCCAAAGGTACAATAACTCTATATTCACCTGATTCAAAATTCATTTTCCTTGTCTTTAGGTTGATCACAGCCTGATTATCAAATTCCCAATCCAATCAAGGTAATATTGGGTAAGTTGTTGTGCCATCGACTATCTCTATTACTTCAAAATTTGCCACAGTGTGCACTCCATCCAGATCTACTGTCACATATTTCATCCTTCCAATTGGTAACACTCTGTTTTGATTTGCTAGTTTCAACTGGACAGGTGAATAGCCTAATGTGGGTTCCCCCATACACTGTCATGTCTTCTTAGGAAAGATGTTTTCTTCAGAGCCTAAATCCAGTATAATATCTTCCATGTTGAAATCCCCAATGTTGGCATTCAACCTGAATTATTTGCTTGTCCTTCTTCTTGTATGGAGTTGATTGACTATTTTCTGCTTTAACTTCCCTTCTACCTTTGTGTTACATATTTCTAGTAGATTCTCTAAGACTTTAACAGCTGATGGATCATTCAATAACTTAACACATGATTACAAAAAATTATTTATGGTACTTACTTGCTCTAAAGGTTGTCCTTTACTGGTGTGATCCATTGAAGATGGAATCCTGTACATTGGTGGGTCCTGCGGTTGTTGTGCAACCAATGTAAAAGAAATGTTCTACTTGAGAATCTTATGCCTGACCTCCTTAAATGTTTCCTTTTCTTTCCACCTGTCAAACTACTTATGTGGCTTAGTATTCTTCCTTACCCATTAGTGTTCAGATGGATCTTACTTTTGTGGCTCCTATCTTGGCTCCTCCTCAAGTAACTATACTGATGTTTTTCCCATTATCCCTAGCTTCTGCAGAAATCCACTGGACATTCTGGTTGTTCTGGTTCCTTTTTTCCTAAATCTTTCCCAAGAGTGTTGGGCAGTGTTTTGTGTCGTGTTCTGCTACGCGACAATACATACATGTCGCAGGTGGAAGTGGACAATCCCTTGCATAATGTACTGGTTGTTGGAATTTATGGCATACTGTTGACCCTCTGGCTCGCCCAAATCCTCATCTTCATCGTCCTCCACCTCATTCTCCTCGTTGTGCATTTTATTGGGGTACCTAGTTATGTTGCACGGGGTTATATTGTGGCTACGCATTCTTGTACTACGGCTACGCATTGTTGTACTGCGGTTGCGCTGGGTTGAATGGTGGTGGCACCTGGTTGAACTGAGGTGCAAATTTCCATGTTATCATTTCTTCTTACACCTTGTAAGTGTCTGAAATTCTTTCTCTCATCAATTCCAGCATTTTACAGTCCTTATCATCATGACCTATTGATTTGAAAAAATTGCAATACGAACTTTTTGATATTGTCTTATACTTCTGCATCATTGAACAATGATATGGATCATGCCCATGTGTCTTACAAATATTGCACCATGGTCCTTTTATTAGCAAGGGGTTTGGCACCCCTGCTGCCAAGTACTGCGCAAAAGTTGGACATTCGTTCTTAAGATGTCCTTCTGTCCTACACAGCGTACACCAAGCAACTTCTCTTTTCTCTTTTCCCTTATTTTGCTTCAATTGAAATATCAAATTATTCAAATCCTCCTTGGGTTCCTCTATTGTTGGATCTGTCTACTGATACTGGTTTTCTTCCAGTTGCAGGGCTGTTTGCAGAGCCTCTACCTAGTTTTTGAACTTATGTTGTCTTAATGGATACTTCAAGTGTGGTAATAGTGAGTTCGCCAATAATTGCCTGTGTTTCATGTCATTAGTTGAATACTTCAACTTACCTTTCAGACATTTGAACCTCTTGTTAGTGCAAGGAATAACCCCTTGATTGCAAAGGGGTAAGCCTTACACATCAAGATTCACTTCAAATAGGTTTTGGTAAATGGGAAATTTTAAAAGGTGGAATGGCCTCTTAAAATGCTTGAAAGTGATTTTAACTTAGATAGAACCTCACATATTTGGAAAATTGTGGCAAGGAATGAGTTGCGTGGATTAAATTGTAATATTGGGAAGTAGAAAGCGTAACAAAGAAATTGATAGTTAACCTGAGAAGTTTAAAACATCCTAAGAAACTCCTACAACCAATAATTAGCCTACATCCAAAGCTTTGTTTTAGATATAGAATATAGAACAGAAACTAAAAACCATGTATAAAGTATTCGATGCATCAGTCATGAACCTTCACTCACATGCCACTGAATCTGCTAGAAAATGATGCACAGAAAACTAGAACATACATAACAACCAATTGGATCCTCCAAATGGTTCTCACTACTAAACTCCAGTTACTGCAAATGGATGAATAGAAAAATAACAAAAGAAGAAACATACCATGCATTAAACATTTATTGAATCACAAGATCCTTTTACATAAATAAAAACTGAGCATTTTTATTGATATCAAGCTTTTGTTCGAACCAACCAACCCTTACAAAGTTTTTCGAGAGAAAATATATAGGGAGAGACCCCAACGCCACCTCCAAAAGAAAAATCGCAACTTCATTACATCATTAATCATTTAGTTACATCCTAGTAAAAACATTCGTATAACTAGAGATATGCTTCCTCAACTACCTAACTAACTGAACAAATGTTGAGTAGGAGGAGAACACTGATCATGTTGAAGATGATGTGTGTGCTTGAGGTACACCGAATCTTGGGTTGGGCTGTTGTTACCGTGAACCATCTTTTTAGGACCACGTGTTTCTTCATCAACTAACCACCAATCACCCAAAACCATCAACTAACTTCCTTCCACATGTCCATAACTTTAGGAGGCCCAATGGTGTTTTAACCAGCTCAAAAAGGTCTATAAACAGTTGTAAAAACAACTTCAATGATGTCGCTACCAGAAATTCTGGTAGAATTCTATTATAAAACTGTTTATCGCGACATTGCCAGAAATTCCGGTAGCGTTCTGTTTCTTTCAAAATTATGCATTGAGACCTTATAAAATCTTGTGCATATGTTAACTCAAAAAGAGTTGATATAGCTTAGACATAGGTAAGGAATCTAGAGTAGGCAAAACTCGATTTTCGGGAAAATAACTTTCTTTACCTCTCCTCTAAGTGAGCTACCACTTCAACAATCTCATCCGGGCCTGTTCTTCTTTCTAATGCAGTTTGAGACCTGGTAACTCTGGAAGCTGGCTATGTTGTAGTGATACCTTTTCCCTTAGGATTTCTCTAAACTTTCCTCCTCTTTGATGTTTCACTTTGCTCACCCTTAAAAGGCTTACCCTTCACTTTTCTTTTCTGGCCATTGGATTTTGAAATAGAAGGAGTTACATCCTATAGCTCTTCAGATTCCTTGTCCACATCTATGACCTCAGTCTTCAATGATGGGGTTTTCAAGGCCTTTACATTAAGCCTGAATTTGTTGTTGGGTCTAGTGTGTCTTATTCTTATCATTCTTGTATAACCTACATTTTTTGCTATTTCTTCATCTAACAGGGTAGCTTCTGCTGAAAGTACTATCCAATTTTCTCCATGTTCCTTAGCTTGCTAGATTTCTTGAGATGTAGGTGAATCGAGCTCTTATGGCAGCACTTGTTCCTTTTTTTTTCTTGTGTATGCCTTTTGGAAAGGAGGAATAGGGGGTGTGATTTTCAAGGATTTAGTCTCCTTGGGTGTAGAGCTTTCACCCTTCTTTGTTTCTTCTTTAGTCTTAACAAGGGAAGTCTTTTCTTTAGCCTCTTTCACCCTAGTTTTCTTATACACAATGATCATTTTATATTTCCTCTTAGTCCTCTTACCAGCATATGAAGATGCATGTTCTTCTTTTTTCCCTTTCTATCTAGATGGTTGAGAAGGCTCATGGTGTTTTAATGGCTCCTGAGAATGAGATAATTCCTAAGCAGGTGCAGCTTGACCCTCTTTGTAGAAGAGGAAATGCTCCCAGGTCTGGTTTCTTTTCTTCAACCCTTCTATGACCAACACCTTGATCATTCCTTGGTGATAAACATTGTAGTCAGATGTTGTAGGGTGTGCCTGAATCCAAGCTCACAACTTGGTGAGGTTTTTGAGAAATAAAAAGGGTAAGTTCAACATCTTCATCCCTACAAGGTGGAAAAGGAATCTCATGTGGTATAATAAAACCACTATGAACCTCCTCTCACATGTAAGATATATCTTTATCATCCTAAGATATATCTTTATCTTTATCTTTATCATCTTTATCATTCTAAGAGGTTCATACATTTTTCCCAATTTGGATCTCTACAATCATCCTTGAGGAAGCTGTTGAGATCACCTCCTAAAATTACTTGACCCTTGAACCATTTTTCACCTTCCTGTGGTAGCCATAAAATATTTGCAATTGAGCTCTCTGTAACTTGTAGATTAAGGAAAAAACATCAGCCTCCTGTCCATTGAAAGATTGGGAAAACTACTTGGCAACCTCATGTTTTTCTCCTCCATGCCTGGTACATAAAGGATACCACTGTGCTTCCACAAAAAGACAACTAACTCTGGGCTTGGCATCTAACAAATCCACACCCTCAGGTTCTATTTTCTTAATGTCACCTCCATTAGTCATTAAAAACAATAAATTGTTGTATGTTGCGTAGATGAGTTGTAAAACAGGGAGGGATTTACCTTACAGGTGTTCTCGGGCTGGAAAACTAAATGTCTTTTGAACTGGAGCTTTCCGCCAAGTTGTTCGTTGTGCAACATATTATTCACCAACATTCATAGGCTCGATTAACTGCAATTTTCCCTCATTTTCCTGACTGAGGATTAGAGCAACAAGTGGTTGAGTTTAAGTGTTGGATGTGTTGGCAGATACCCTGTCATGAATTTCTTGAAAATGCCAAAAATTCTGGCAACATGTTATGCAATGGGTTTAATAGACCATTTTAAATAATGAGTAGTGACTTCAGATTCGGACTTAAGACATAGAATCTCTTTTAAACGTGGATAGTGACACCTAGGACGGACATAAATGATACATGACGCCTAAATCTAACACTCATGATGACACCCAAACCCTAAACGTGATGTAAAAATCCATTTGAACTGAGATCCATCCCAAACACTCATATTGCATGATGTGGTCTATAAACAGGTGTAACCTTGATGTTTGACTAACATGAAAACTAACATGCAAACCGGAAAAATATGAGTGTGTGTTTTCTGAGAAATAGAGTATGCTATCGGAAATTTTGGTAGCGCCAGTGTTTTATGAAAAACAGAGTATGCTACCGGAAATTTCGGTAGCGCTAGTTTCCAAAAATTAAAGTTCACAGCGTCTTTGAGTTACTTTTGTCATTGTAGATGTTTATGATAACACCTCTGATCAATATCCCAAAGAATCACCTGGTTTCTACCTGATTTCAATCATTGCATTCATGTACTGGTCTTCTGAGCTTGGCTTCTGAAACTCGTTTACTAGTAGTTGTTTCATGTATGTGATAGTCTTTGGTACTCCTTGGGATTGTTTACATCCAAACTCATATACTAGTCCAACATGCGGTCTCTTAGTGTGATAGCTAACTGCACGAGATTTTTATCCTCATATGTGATCTTCTTTGCTTCCTAAATCTTCTCACATATGAGTAAATGCTTTTCAAGGTCCTATGATTCCTCTCCCTGAAATTCTGGTAATTTGATCGCGGGATCTTGTTGTGCCATTTTGAATTGTGTTGAACTACTGCCTCTGCACAGTGTAGATAATTGAATTTACTTCCTGAACTTACTCCCCCAGTTGATTTTCCTTGATTGGACCCCTATCCCATTTCTCCTCTTGCACTAAAATTTGATTGTCTAAACGTTAGTGTTCTTTCAGATGTATTAGTCGCACATGGGGTTGTAGGTTCCACAGTGACGGTGATATGGACTGGAGTTTTGACTTATTTTCTTGACCCTGGACCTCTTGTTTTCCTTTCGTATGTTGCGCGTAGGATTTCCTCAATCTGCTCCACATCCCAGAGATCCTCTACCTCTTCTTCATCTCTTTCCAAACCCTCTATGTCAACTATGGCCCTCTTCCTGTTATTCATCTTATATTGGTAAGGTATTACGATGCGCGTCTTTACAGCTTTTTCCATTATCTTCTTTATCTAGTCCTCTTCCATCATGATTGGGTCCATGGCCTCCTTTTGCTTCCCCTCATCCATCTCTCAACCTCCTGTCAGTGCTTCCCCCCTTCCTCCATGCACGCAAGGAAGTTTAGTTGTTTGATTCCATGGCCATCACACCTTTGTCATACAATAAAATCTTGATTGAAGTATACAGTGATCTGATGTACCTACCTCTCGGTCCCTTCAGAAAGTCCTACTCTGCAGCCTACTCTGTGTAGGACGTTGCGGTATCTACTACAAATTCAATGATAAACCCTACAATAATATTGTCTAACCATAAATATATTGCGTGCATAAATTTGTTATTAACTTGCTATAAGTGTGTGATCTCCACAGGATACCACTCTAGCTATGTGATCTGGTTCGTAGGGTGGTTTTCTTTCAACCTCAATAACCACTCCTACAACAGATGCGGGAAATCACAGCAAAATACCTCATGCAAGTCGCTAAACATGTATTTGTGGATATACTTGCGAGGTGTCAACTTAGGGTTTCTATTGTCCTTTTGCACAAAATTGAGTTCCTTTGTACTCAACCATATTTCAATCTCCTCCTTCGTTGGATTCCATGGCCTGAACATTCCCTTTTATATTTTCATCCTTTGTGCTTTTCTTCCATAGATCCCATCCCCTCAATCATGTGTAGTTCTAGCCGGAAACGTAACCATTTTTTGGTTACTTGGTTTGACCCCAATTCTGATCTCAAATAGGTTTCCAAAAAAACCCTCAAAACTATCGTCCCTCCTGGTAAACTAGAAGGCAACGCTGCGCACAGAGTGCACAACGCAGTCTCACTCGAGATAGCTTTATGGGGGACTGCAATACTCAGGTGTTTTCAGTCTAAGAATGAGTGTGGATTGTGTTTATATTATTTTCCTCATACATCATCATCATTAATCATTCATCTAGTTCTATTATTAATTCATCTTTAAATCTATGCATGCATGTTGATATAACTAGTTTTAACCATTCATTCTTGAGCTAATGATTAACATGATAGTAAAATCATTCATTAACAATCACATAGAACACAATATTTTGTCATGGTTCACCCCCTCCTAGGGTTACGTCCACAAATATCTGGCTTCTCTTCTCTTCTATTTATTCTACTTCAAAATCTGCACTGTGTGCATTACATCTTCAGGATTACAATCAAAATTAGGGTAAGTACCCTCTGGGAGGCTTACTAGATCACACCAGACTCCTCATTCTATGACCTAACCCTCAAATGCTAGCTTGTTCCACTCTACCACCATCACCATAACAAAAATCACTACAATCAATAGTTTCTGAACCACAACAACCACCAACCCTTACGTAGACCTCCTCAGTCCTTATTTCTACTACCCTACTCGCTTATAAACATTACAATATTTGTCAAAAACCCTAACCCTAACATGGTTAGGCATGTCTGCATGTGTGCCACGTTGTTTTTCCTCTTGCATGTTGTTTTTCTGCCTCCTAAGGCGCACCGTCCAAAAATAGACTTTTTCTTCAAAATTAGATATGTGCACAAAATAGATCCTTCTTCCCAAAATAGGCCTGCGCCAACATGGTTTCTACCAAATTTATGTGCTCTTCCTTGGATTTTGTACCAACAAAACTCAAATCGACATACAAATCCCCGAACTCATCATCAGGATTGTAAGTCCTCTACACATCTTTCATGATTTTGATATTTTGCACTGATATATCTTGTTTTAATCGCTGATAATTCTGCAAAATGTGCAGGAAATTACGATTTGTTAATGATTTCATGCAACAACTACATGAAAACTCTACACCATCATGTTAGAATCCTTTCATCTGATTCCTTGGATGTTTTTGACATCCCAACTTCTAGTGTGCACACCACGCATCAATACTTTGCGTGCATCATATCTCTACACCGTGCACCAATAGTTTTCGGGCATAATAAACTATGCATTGCACAACACCAATACTTAACACACTCGTCTATTTCATGCTAATCTTTGGTCGATACAAGTCCAGTGTTGAACCAATGGCTCTGATACCAGAATGTAATGTCCCCGGAATCCCATGGCGGGTCGTGTCACCCAACTTGTAATGTTTCTCGTTACCAGCATTAATCACATGCTCTAAAACCACAATGTAACATCATCCAACTTATTACTAAACAATACTATTCCAAAATACACTGCGCAGATTCTACTCTAACACAAGTCTGCGTAGTTTAACTAGAAGTAGCACACTCAGCCCAAGCTTGAGTCATGCCACACAACTTATAACAACAGAAACAACTTAAATAACTGTGTGCACCAACATATTGTTCACATAGCACAACAATGTGCACAACCACCCTGGCATCATATGCCAATTCTGATTTTTTTGTGTGTGGGATTTAATTCCCTACACTCGCACACGAATTCCAGCCTCTTGATACACACAAGCTACTTTCCTGCGCACCCAACCATTCAATTCTTGCCTCAGAGACTCATGACCAATATCAAAATATATTTAATAGGAAAACTAACAACAATTGTCATACTTATGCATGACTACAATACTCAGTGACAACACCACCTTACATAAGCAAGCATTATTAAACTAAATAACAACAATTTTTTATATGCGATAACATACAAGAATTAACCTATGTCAAACATAGATAAATAAGAACACAGTAAACAAGACAAGTACTTAAAGACACTTATCTTTCAGAAAAGTCATCAACTATGACCTTGACTCAGACATTCCCCCTATCCATAGACGTTGTTGATCATAATATTTCAGCAACAAGTCACCCTCGAGTTGGGGCTCAAACTCCACCAGGGAAAAAGACTTCTAGCAACAAGCTAAGGTCTTACTCACAATAGAATTGCTTATTCCTAGGTGCATGTTGTTGCAACTAGCCCACAATCTATCATTCCCCACACCCATATCACACCCAAGGAAGTGTGCCCCTTCTCTGCTCAATAGTCCTTCAACTTCCCCACTTCTCTTCCAGGGATACCAACAATAGTTTGGATAGGAAGTCTCTGAGTCTTGTGACTAATGCCCAACGCAGCAGGGAACAATTCTCAACAATAATCTCACCTTGAGAGTATGTTCCTGGGTCTGACAACCCACTTCTCAACAACCAATCTCTCACCCATAGAGACTGCTCACGGGCCTGGAAACCCACCTCTTCGACAATAAACTATGATTACATCCTCGCAACTCCTTACAAGCTTCTTTGTGTAGATAAGGTAATAATCATATTCTCCATACAGTCTGACCCCCTTCTTCTCATGAAAGCTTGAAACATGAATTCTTCCTAAATCCTTCTCTAAATAATCATCCCAATAATGGATAATGCAATAAAAAAATATGCCCAAAATACACTAAGGCCAACAATATATATTGCATGCCTTCCACTTGACACTTGTCACCTTTAGAAGTAGCTTTAATCCACTTGGTGACATGTTCCCTACCCTCAGGAACTTAGGATAAAATAATTATCTACATTACACTTTTCATAAATATTATTAAAATATTCCGCCCTATTCCCTTTTTTGGTGGAGTCAACCCCCCATATCTTTTCATCTAAGTCAGTACGTGCATGAAGATATAATATTATATTAATAAACATGATTATATTTACATGGATAGGCGCACTAGCCTATCTACATCCTGGCTCACCAGCATCATAATCATACAGACTCTCCAGCCTCAATACCTATACAGTCATATATATATATATATATATATATATATATATATATATATATATATATAAGTCTATGCACTTACAGGTCATTAGCGCGCACTTACCCAAGTGCGTGCAACATGGTGCAATGTGTGCACTTACCCGGGTGCACGCAACACTATGACATGTGTGGCCCATGTCTTGATAACAACTCTTCGCGCACTTACCCAAGTGAGTGCAACACCAAAACCAGGTGTCAACGACTCACCAACCTATATATACATTACATTAACAATTAGTACCAACGACTCACCGGCCTATATGTACAATTACAAAGGTTCTGGATCAGGGACATTACAATGTCAATCACATTTTCAAAAGCATATAAAGTGGCATCTTAGTGAGGAAACAATATACTGTGTAAATGAGATTCCACGCTGCCATTGGGGATAAGCTCATAAACCAAAGAACAATTATGTTCTTCAGTACAAATTCCTATTAACTTTACCAAGTTTCAATGATGCAAGTGACTAAGCATCTCCACTTCTACCATAAATTCACGTCGTCCTTGTTGGTCATCTCTTCTAAGAAATTTCACAACTAACTTTGTTTCATATTCCAGCACTCCATGATAAAGGCGTCCAAAGCCTCCCTCTCCAAGTACGTTTCGAGAATTGAATCTATATATGGCCTTTTTGAGCTCAACTAGTGTGAATATTTTTGTAGATCTTGTATAGGTAGCCATACTTGAAACAAATGAAAGTGGCATTGAGCTTGCCATGCTACTTGAGAGGATGGAACCACCACTTGCATATAATAAATTATGTATTCAGTCAAAGAAAGTCCCCTGCCAAACATCACCAATCATTTACATTCTTTGGATAACTCAAAATATTATTTCAGACTAGCTATCTGATCTTTTTGTTAAAGATGAGGAAAATGTGGGCACAACAGCTGGAGCTGACTTGCTTTGGTTCCTACATTTTAAAATCATGAAACAAACTGCTCCAAGATAGATCACCACAACTCCAGATGAAGATAAGGCAACAACAACGATGGTACCACCACCCAATTTTTCACTCTTTTCCCTTATGTCAACCCCAAGTGGGTCTTCACTATTGATGCAATTGTTGTTTCCATTGGCCCCACCATACACATTTCCATTTACAAATGGAGAAGGCGGCAGTGGAGGAAGCCCTAAATATAAAAATAATCTCCTCATAAACACATAATACAAACTTAACAGAATATTGCAAATGCCTCATCCTACAAAAAATACATAATTTGAAAACCATACCTAGATAATGAAAAAACTTAACTTGATAATCACCAAAAAGGGTCCCATTAAGAATCACCTTATTTTGCCAAAATCTTTCATATGTCAATAGGGAAGTAGTAGTATCAAATTTTTCTTCAGTGGCCCTAAATCGGTATTCACATATGTCTTCTCCTAATATTCATTGTCTTTGCTCCCATAATCTGAACTTCACTTTGCTTCAAATATGTTCATGTTGCTATCTCGACAACAAGCTTAGAAATGAATCGGAAGAAAGCATAAGGTGCCACCCCAAGCAAAATCCCAATTTGCATAAGAAGCACACAATCACGCGATGAAGTAAGAGAAGTGTTTGTCAGTGGCTCAAAACAAGCCAATGTTGTACAAATTGTATGAAGAGTATATTAGAAATCATCTATAAAGTATCTTCATGTCTAGCTTTCCCCAGTTGTCTAGAACAATTGAACAATAACTAGAATACATTTGTTGTTTTTGGACAATAAAGATTCATTCTTACTAAGAAATTTAACATATTTGAATAAAGAAGATGACTTTGATTGTAAGAATAATGAGAAACAATGCATATTTGCAAGCCTTAAAGAGGAGGACCAACTACCATTGGTGATGCAACCACAAGTTTTTTCCGCTTCTTCCGATGATTTCTAGAATGAATAGTGCTTGGGGACGTTGTTATAGGCACTACACAATACAACATTTCTCTATATTTAATAACATTATTCATCCAAACATAGTTACTGACTTAACGAGAACTGTGACCTCAAAACGAGAACTCTAGCCCTTAAAACCCATATTTTTGCATTAAAAACATGAAAATCAAGCCCCAAATCAAAAACTGGTGCTACCTGTAGCACCATTTTTTCTAACAGGATCAAAATTACAGCATTTTTCACGCATGGCCTTTAGAACTCGTACAATAGCTTAGAAAAACCTTAAAATCAACACCCAAATCAAAAAGTGGTGCTACCTAAAGCAAAATGTTTTTTTCTAAACATTGAAATTATAGCTTTTTACGACCTAATTGAAATTGTGATCTTGACAACCAAACCCTACGTAAATAAACAACCCAAAATTGGATGCCAAATGGTCACTTGAAAATTTATCTACAAACTTTTTTTTTGTTAATTTACACAAAAAAATAACTAAATAGAAAGGACAAAATCTTCGCAACTAATTTCTTCTTAAAATGAAGAAAAAAACACATTTAAAAAAAAACAAAATAGATTGAAAAACAAGGTGAAAAGGAAAAATAACGTATTTTTTTTGTTCAAAAGAAGAATTAAAAAACCTTTAAAATGTTAAAAAAATGAAAAAAAAAACTTTAAAAAGGAAAAAAAGAAAAAATAAATTCAATAAAAAATGTCTAAAATAAAAAATATAAAAAAGTCGTAAACTAAAACTTCAAAAGACAATCATAAGAATGATGATACAGGGTTCCGAGCCTAAAAATGAGTCTAAAAAGGGTAATAGACAGAATTCACCTATCCATGAGGACTTTAAAGACCAAGTTCTTCCACGTCCTTAGATGCAATAATGTTGAAGCAGACAAAATGACCAATTTGGCCATCGGGAAACCACCCGAAACTTTAGGTGTGGAGGATGAGGAAGGTTTATCCCCCCTAGTATAATGAAATTCGCCCATAAGACCGGGCCCCACAACACTAAGGGGACATGAGAGGACACTTGTAGCTCCAACATGAGCCTTGACATGTGGAGGTGGCAGCTGGCAGGAGTAATGGCACGATCTCTTCAACAGGGTTTAAATCGTGCTAACAGGAACTGGCACGATCACTTCATCATGGCATGACATGGTTTTATCATCCATCCAACCGAGTTCATGGGTAATAGACAGTCGAAGCCTCTGGATCAGATGGGTTGAGCGTTCAGCAGTCCTGAAGCAACATGGAATCGTGAGGATGACGATGGGTCTAGTCCTTGGATCAGGTCTATGAAGCAACTAAGTACATCGCTTCAGGTAGATTCTGAGATTTGGGTACTCTCCTTTCTATTTGACATGAATTATTCAGTGATTGTTTCTTGGGGAGTTTTATCTCAGCGCTTCTGGGAAGCCTTTCTTTTGTGGTTCTCTTGAATTTTCACTAAGCCTACTTTTGACTCTACTCCCCCTAGATTCTCTTTTGCGTCCTTCCTAAACCATTGCGCTCAGAATTACTCAGTGCGACTACATCTGGGCATAACCAATCCCCCTTCCAAGTC
>ML824009.1:123577-136661 GCA_009831015.1 Picea engelmannii
GCCAAAGAGTATGTGTGGAATAAGGAAAGGGGATAAGGGGGGTGATATAATAGAAGATTTGTTATGGGATTTTTAACCCGCAAACAAGAAGAAAAATATGGGGCTTGGGCCCGAGAAAGTTGAAGAAAGTTATGGGTCTTGAGCCCAAAAAATTAATAAAGAAAACTAGAATCTTGGACCCGAAAATTTACATGCAATTCCAAGAGATTGGCTTTATTCCACATGGAAGAGGCATATTTTTCCACTTAAATGCAAACCTGGATATCTTGAGCATACAAACTTGGATATCCAATCCAAAAAATGTGTGGTGAAGCTGAGACTGAGGGATACACAATAAACTTATAATAGTTCAAAATTTTCCATCTTTCGATGTCATTTTTTTTTATTAATCCAAGAGTGGGAAATATATATGACCAAATTTTGGTCAATACTTTCCTAAGTCTTAAATAATATCATCATCTTTCCAAAGATGAACTCCCATCCCAACTAATTGAATAAGAATGACTCAAACCAATTCCTTGAGAACTGGACAAACTAAGTCCCAGAGTAGTAGAGATGTCAATATTTTCCTTCTCCCCATTCTTAATAGCCTTATTTTGGCAAGTACTTTGACCCACTAATGTATTAGTTAAAGGTTTTTTTTTCCCAAATCAACCCTCAACATATAGAGACAAATCTTCTCTAAATTTTCCCTGGATCTTCAGATAGCAGCATAAGAACAAGTTTGTTTCAAAACCATGGGAAGATGTGAAAATGACTTACCAGGAATTGGGGTTGATCTAACCATCTAAGGCTGCATACTAGTTTCGCCAATCAACCTCTCAACCTCCTAGATACAAAGTGTGCTAGCGACATTGGACCTTGCCACATCTTTGATCTTGTATGATAGGTTTGTTGCTAAATCCTTTGGCTTCCCTTCAAATGGAACCTTAATGTGATGGACCATTTTAGACTGGACATCAACAACATCTAACCTTTCACCAGAAAAAACCTTGAGTTCCTCATCTAGATCCAATAGTCCTTTCTTACACCAAAAAAATCTTATGAATGTTCACTGATATTTGATACTGACATGACCATACATATGGTACCAATGCATCAAAATGGAATCTTTTTTTTTTTTTTGTTAATTTGTGCGGAACTTGTTGGCTACGCGATTAACCTGTGGCTTGAGAAACCGCGACTCAGGGGCATCTAAGCCATCAAAATCACCCGGGGATAGCACCCGGCCTGAGCCACACCAACCCTTAACATGGTTGGATTTTTTGTCCCCGCAGGTTTCGAACCAATGACTTTAACAACACGGAGTGGCTTAACAACACACTCTGTCACCGACTGTCCTACACCTTGGGGACTCATCAGAATGGAATCTTATAGTAATCCAAAATTGTGACATTTATCCCTGACAATAATCTCTATAGAGTCCACTAAACCTTCAACCATATCTAGTTCCAACACGACCCAAGCCACCATCCATTATGGGTTGGACTAAAATGAGAGATCCACTTCCAATACCTTTCCAATTGAATTCCCTATAGAAGTGGGCACTCTTTCCAACCAAAATTCAAAGGGAAGCCCTAACAATTTGACACAGATCAAACATTTTCTTGATACATTGACCCTATGATCAAAACATACTATTTATGTCCTTATAGACATATAGAAACATTCCAAAACCATTATCCCTCAAGTATCTTTGTCGTTTCATCTTCACTTCAAAATAGAAACCCTAGCCAACCCTTAGCCAAGATATGAAAAATAGGTCCATATCCTAGGACCAGGAACCACCACCTCTAAATCCAATCATTCAAACTTCAACTACTGAATTCTATGTTCTAGAACCTCTTGAGAAGAGATTTCCTCACAAAGTTTGCAACTTGTTTAACCCTTATATATTCACCCAACGTCATCTTCACATGGGTAATCCACATTTTTACTACTTTTTTTCTTTCTTCTTGGTTTATATCCCTCCACATGCCTTGAGATGTCATCTTTCTTTGAATGCCCAAAAAAGGCTTCTAGATCGAGGCTCCTTCCTACAAAGCCTAATCCCCAACTAGAAAAGGATATTCAAGGGTACCATTTTCTTCCCCTCGAAACTATGTTTAGCATCAAAGATTTTTCACTTGATAGGTCCTTTATCCACAACACTCAATTCTCCATCTCAAGCCCTACAATTTTGGAAATGAATTTAGTAGATGGCCTCTCTAAATCTAGTAAAGAAACCCTAATAGACTTCTCTATAGAATGAACATTTCAAATGTCTAGACAAACTTGAACAATATATGATTTGTTAGTTTATACGACTCAAGAGGGTACTTCTGGGATCAATTGTCTAGGGCATGTTAGGTAGCTAGAGAGGTAGTGGGGGGCCCGAAGGGCCCATATTGATAATAGTAGAGGCCATTCAATGTAAGGTGGACTAGGTCCAATATTGTATTAAATACGACCCACTATGGTAGTTAGATATAATAAATGTAAGAGGACTTCTTAGAAGGTTTTGCTTCTATAAGGTTTGTTACACATCAAAATTCCTCACTTCGATAATGTCACATTCTCATTGTCTTAAGTGTTGTAAGTGTCACACTTTTGTCGCAAGTGTCGTAAGTGTCACATTCTCTTTTCATAAGTGTTGCATCATGAACAACACCATGAAAGCACTTGATGCAACCCCTAAAACATGTTAGAAGAAGAATCCCCATCATCTGAGAGTCAAAACAAATGTTTTTTTATGAAAAATGCTCACCTTGACAACTTTTGGGAAGATCAACGCTCCCTTGCTCATATACAGGGAGTGTTAACGCTCCTTTCCCATCTCACATGGAGCATTGTAGTGCTTTGTTGCCCATTCTAAGGGAGCATCGAATTGGTTGAGGAAATCTTGGAAGAAATCCCTTTTTTCTTCTAAAGACAGCTATGAATGGATCAAGTTGGTTTGGCTCAAGTCTAACTCATGGGCTACATCTAAGGGAGATATCACAATTATTGGAGCCATATCCTCAACTAATCCCAATTATACCCAAGGTGGTTGAGCCTCTCAAAGCCTATAAATGGAGACATTCTCATGGTGAACAAAGGAGGAAAAAATCAACAAAGCGTTGTTATTTTGATTGTGGATCTTTCGAGCAAGGGTTGGACAAGGAGGACTTGGAGAGGTTGTTGCAACGTCATTGTAAGTATCCTTTTGAAGTTCTCATTAATATACTTGGCATGTTTCCTTCTAGTATGTGTCTACATGTTCTTGTCTATGCTTGTCTTAATATTCATAGATCGATTGATTTTGTCTAATACATTAGAGTAGGAGATAGTCGTTTGTGTCTCATTGTCCATTGTAGGTATTGTTTGGAACTCGTAAAATGGAGCAGTTTGGACAAACTTTGAAAGTGAGGTACATAATACTCTCCCTCCTCTCTTTTTCGATGGATAAAATGAATCGATAGGAATGGTAGTGTCCAAAGGTAGTTTTCTGTCTTGGTAGAGGGGTCTATACTCCAAGGGAAAGTTCACCTGTCCGCAGGGGAATATTTCTGTAACAGGGTTCCTCCTCTAGATTGTTCTTAGGTGGTTGGTAGCACTATATAAAGGGGTTCAAGCAATGTAATGAGATATGAAGAGAAGTATTGTATTTGGAGCGGTAGATCAATAGGAGGATTCCCCCTCGAAGAGGCAAGTGAACATGAGAGGATCCCTTCCATAATAGGATCCATTGTATGGTGTTGCCCTACCTCAAGGATTTTCTTATAATAAAAGTGTGGTTCTTCTATGTTATTCTTTGAATCTTTGTGTTGTTTATATATGCAAGTATTTTGTTCTTAACAGGGCATAAAGGCTCCCACATACCCATCCCCCTCTCCACTAATGAAGTCGATACCTTTGTACCATTGTTTTGAACCTTGATAGGAGATCTAATCATTTGGACCTAACATAATGGATTCAGTCACATCACCCCCCCAAAGGATTTGGAAAACGTAAATTTTTTTGTGTTCTTTATTGTGTACACGCGCACTAGAAATATCATCCTTTCTAGGCCTAACACAACTAGGCCTTAGAGACACAAAGACTTGACATTTCTTCAAAGGATCCTTGGAGAAATAAAATAATTCTTCATAGCGACACATCTTGTTAACCAAAAAGTTCTAGAAACCATATCCTCATCCAAAATCATACCATCCTCCATTCTACTTCATTATTTTTTCAAGTAGCGGGCTTTATCCATCTCATATTCTTGTTTCCTTCTATTGTAAAGATTTAGTGCTTTCTATAATGAATGGGTAGAAAGTTGCCAACCATGGTGCCACACCATCAGAATGATCCCTTGGATGGCATGTGACTTTGGCACACCCACACGCCGCTACCGAAATTTGCATAATAACCGACCTCATTCATCCCAATCCCTACTAATCATCACCATCATTGTCATATTATTGTTCACTTGAAAATCCCTCCAGCGGTAAACTTATTTGGTGGAGAGTGTTAGCATACTTAGCCTGTCACCAAGCTCTTAGATTTTTTGTGGAAATTCTTGTACTTCACTCATACGCCTCATTAAATAAAATATATCCACTCCACTGAATATTACAATAGGATCATATGTCTCATTAGAGTATGCTTTACAATTATATGTGCACTAGAGATACATAAATATATGGTACAATTGGTGTAGCCACCTCATAAGCTAGATTCCCTCTCATACTGAGACATAATTAGGAGGCAAGTCTAAGAGGAGGTAAAAAGGATTCGATACACACTTAGGATAAAAACTATATCCTATCATTTGAAATATATAAAGGCGGTGAAGGACTTAGTGATTGTATAGGGAACCACATGCTAACACATCTAAGTTACTCATTGTGAATTATAGAGACCCGAGCATTAAATATTTTTAGGTAATGTCGGGAAAATCCCACATCTTCATCCAATTGGAAACCATTTCAATTTCATTATTTATGATCTTACTAATTATTTTTTAATGCATTGAGACAATTGGGTGTTAAAACCAATGGACTACACCCATTTGATGATACTTCCTACCATTCATCCCATGTGATTCTAATGTCATCATACCACTCATGTTTGCATTTAATAACCGACATTTGTGTACCTTAGGAATGTATTCTTTGACCATTCTTGCTTTGGGATTTTCTTTGTAATAGTGGTATGTTGCTAGGTTTTTGCTCCTTTTTTTCCATGGAAAAAAACTTATATTTGATATATCTGAAAGGAAATAAAAAATATACATTGTTCTTAGCCTTTTCACCCCCCAAAAAACTTGATGTTGTCTACATCCAAAGTTGTTAAATATAATATTCTACACTATGTCATGCATCTAATCATCTAAACATTATATATCATGCCTTGACCAACAAGTCTCGTAGACCTTTTCTAATTACTACTAAAGTATATCTAAAAAAAACATTAAAACTAGGACACTTCCTCAACACGACTAATGAAATAGGGATCTTTATAAGCTAGAAACCAAAACATCGTCTCTATATTCTTGAGCAAGCTAGGTATTTACTCCTCTGCACCTGCGACACAATTTTTGCTATTAATCATGGTATCTATACATTGAAGAAGAAAATTAAAACCCAAGAAATAAACAATTGGATTAGTGGCATTAGCAAGATGGTTGCCAATTTTTCTTGCTTCAAACACAATGTTCATACGTTTTTTCTTGCTTCAAATACAACATTCATGATGGGTGCACTTGATCTAACTTTGTCACACCTCATAACAAGGGTTATTTTGGGTTTTTAGATCATTTAAAAAAAAATCACTTGAAGGTAGAAAGATGAATTTAGCTTTGAAAAGCAATAACAAGCACATGGAAAACAGTATTAAATTTTTTACCTCAACAAACTAAGAATATTTAGCAAATCATATACTTTTTACATTGTTCTTATTAGTCCTGGCCCTTCGGACTGAGGGACTTATAGTAATTGATTTTTTGTTTTCATATTAGTTTGGCTCAAAAACCGAGGACCTTTCCTTGTTTTAAGGTAATGTTTTGAGAAATCATGCGATTAAACATGAAAATTCATATCAAGTAACCTAAGTTTCGAGTTGGAGGTCTTATTTGGCCTCTTCTCGAGGTAGAAGAGGAGAATACTTTAGCTTTAAATCAATTTCATGCGCACCTTCAAACAAAGATTTCATGAGTAATTTTTCCAAGTCAAGTAATGCTAGAACTAAGTCTAGCATTACTTCCATCACATTAAATGCTATATTGTTTTTGGACTAGCTTAAGCAAAGTTTTCATAAATTGAATAGAAAGCAACGCATACTCCCTACAGGTGTTTTGCTTCATGCATAGTGATGCACGTTGTCTCCCATAGCTATGACACCTACTATGTTGTGTCACCTAGTTATCACACCTTGATTCAAGAGGAGAAAGGAAGGGCCTCCTCTTCTATCCATTAAGCCGAGCAAGGAAGGGCCTCCTCTTATTACTTCTTGCACAGTCTGGTCCGTTCTTGTATTCTTACTTCTTACACAGTCTGATCCGTTCTTGTATTCTTACTTCCTACACAGTCTGGTCTGTTCTTGTACTGGTACTAGACATAACTTAACCGAGAAAATGTCGAATGCACTAATCTACTTGAGCTTACCCGAGTTATGGCTAAACCTCCGCCTAAGGAAAGTCTGGTACTCTCGAGGGAGAGTGTGAAGAAGAGCCTCCTCGTCCTGTCACAATTCATCTCCAAGTTCGACAAAGAAGGATTGAGCATCATGGAGAAAATGTTGAATGCACTAATCTACTTGAGCTTACCCGAGTTAAGGCTAAGCCTCCGCCTAAGGAAAGTCTGGTACTCGCGAGGGAGAGTGTGAAGAAGAGCCTCCTCATCCTGACACAATTCATCTCCGAGTTCAGTAAAGAAGGATTGAGCACCGTGGAGAGGGTCTCTATATGGTCGTGCATCAAAGGTTCCTTCACTCGGACAGGCTTCCAACGGCCTCCTCCATCTTGTGACAGAACCTTGGAACCACCATGACTGTAAACCTCTGGAAGGCCCATTCTGACTGCCATAACTGAACAACCATACCCTCCGTCTGATGATGAGAGCGAGCGGAGGAGAAGCCTTCACCATGTTTCTGCCCATGGGAGTACATTTGTTGGCACCTAATCCCTGTTGGAGATGCGCTTGGACAATCATCGATCGAATGGTTGTCTTTGGGGATTATAATCATGATCTCGCCAGCCTTTTAGCCTTCAAATATAAGCTCTGTCTACACCTGGAAGCCTATCCTGGGCTTGAGGTATGCTTATTCTTTGAGTTTGCTCTTGTTTTAGAACCCTTTCTGCACTTGCTCTGGTCTTGGAACCTTTTTGGTCTATGCCACTACGGTTCAGGAATTTCCTTGCTCTCTAATGAAGACTCTTGCATCTCTGCTTTACGCTACCATCCCTCTAGCTCCAACCTCCTGCACGGTCTTATGGTGGGCCGCATCTTGGTTTGGGATAACACTAAACTTCAGAATGAAGAACGTCGGACCCTACCCAATCCCTCAAACCCTCTATCTCAGGCAGGGATGAAACCAGTGGAGCGTCCAAGAAAAAGAATACCCCCCTTCAGGTTTTCCAATCGAGGACCTTATGAACACCATGGGAAGGAGAACCCTCTTCAAAAAGACTATGGATATGTTGTGGCATTTTAGATCTTTTGTGGCTACTAGTATGGATGCTCAACAGAAATTCAGGGATCCTGTAGTAGATATGCTTTCCTACTTAAAGATATATCTCACCCCTCTCTCCAAAGAACTCAACAAGTAGAATCAAGAGCTCTCCCAGATCAAGGGGAAGCGTCTTCTCCCCAACTATTCTCTATTCAACGAAAGGTCGAGATGACCACTTTCATTCTTTGGCTGGTGTCTAAATTCGTGAGGGTACCATGAGCATGATTTGCATGTACTTCCCATGCAAAATCATGGTATGACAGATGGAGGAAAGACTGGGAACTGTCAGATGGACACGTGTCACTTGAGAAGGCTCATATTTCCATACTCCCATCATAGTCGGCAGAGCGCTGTTGTGGCTAGTTTCCATCCTCCCGCCCATGGGGTCAATGGTTGACAGATATCTAACTATGTATATTAATAATATGGAATAAGTTGTTTTATATATTTGTGCACGAATTGGTATGGATAATTCTTTAGTTTGATATACAGAAAAATTATGTGAGTTAGGTTTTATCTATGTTCCTTTAACTTGGTGTGTAGGTAAATTCTGTTTTTTTTTTTTACATTTAAAAAGAATAAGTCATGTGTATATATGGCCAGAATCGATAACCATCGACTTATTACTAGTTATCGTAAGATGAATGGTGATTGTTGTTTATTGCACAGTGTATGGTTAAAAAAAAAAAAGCACCATCATTCATAAAAGCTTGAATGTAGAATGAAGCCTTGTGAAAATGCGTAGCATGAACTTTAAACCCCGTTGATTATAACATTCTGATGTAAATATTCGTTCAAGATTGACAAGGATCCCATCGATCAAATTGAGTTTTAATTAGTGTTAAATATTGGCTTTGAACGAATGTAAGATCTATGTTAAAAGTTTGGTTTACAGAGCACATTCATTGTTGTTCCGAAGCTTCCTCTTTATGAGGCTTTTACAGTTCAGAGTTCTCGTGGCATATATTCTCTTAGTGTTCAACTGTAGGTTGTTCCATAATGGATTCCATTCATATAAATTTTACGTCTTCTCCCTAAGTTTTACATCAAACCTCTATTCAAGAGTATTGAAAGTGCATCGATCTAGTGCAGTTATTACAAATTCAATTGTTGGAGATAATTATAATGCACTTAAAACTGATTTTCTCCCTTGATTTTTGGTCTCCTGAGATATTAGGAAGAATTGGTTTCCTTGAGGGATTAGTACTTCAACGAAATCCTTCCTTAGTGTTAAAGGGTTCTGTAGATAGCGCTCACCCTAGTAACTAGATTAGTGGTTGGAGTCGACATATAGAAACAACTACCATTTTCCATGTCTATAGTTGATAGATAGAAACAACTACTATTTCACATCCTCTCGTGGTCCTGGATCCTACTACTACTACTTTCCATCCTCCCGTGGTCCATGTTTATAGTTGGCAGATGTGGTGGCGGATGATGGGGAAAATGCTAGTGAATCTGAGGTATTTGAGGTAGATGTCATTCTTCGACTGTTGTCTCTCAGATATTGCTTATTTCAATCCTTCACTTAGTCCAATCTCAGATACTGCTTAGTCCAATCCAAACACTGTTCAGTCGAGAGTATGGGTGAAAGCTTCCCTACCCCTTCTAACTCTGTAGAAATGAAATGTAATCACAGCTACCGCATTTAAGACGTTAAGTGAACTATAACTAGACTCAGTAAACCTCTATTTCAAAACAACTTCAGAAATCTAGAAATGTCTACATCGGAATCCTCTCACAAATTTTTAAATTGATACAGACTCTTCTGCATTTGTAAATAAATATGGTTCTTTGGGTAAATGTAAAATCAATCGTCAAACCAAATTATCAAGTCGAGCGAATTTAGGGAAGCGGTATTTCTGCCTTCTTGGCAAGGACTTGTTTTTTTTTTGTTTGCTAGTTTGTCTGTGACCTACGGGACTAGCCTGTGGCTGAGAAACCGCGACTCAGGGGCATCTAAGCCGTCAAAATCACCCAAGGATCGCACCCGACCTGAGCCATTCCAACCCTTAACATGGCTGGATTTTTTGTCCCCGTGGATTTCGAACTAGTGACTTTAACATCACAGAGTGCCTTAACAAAACACTCCATCACCGACTGTCCTACACCCCGGGGACACCTTGGCAAGGACTTGTTGCTCCGCAACTATCCTTGTTTTGTTTTGTGTGTGTGGGATAAGTTACTTACTAAAAATGTTCTTAATCATTGTGCTGAGAAGTGCATCCTATAAATTATTGGGAATTGATTCATGAAATATTTGCCAAATCATATTACTTCTTACTTTATTTCTATCCCTTTAAGTTTGGAGAGGTGCATTCTATAAATAATTATTAGTCCGTGCCAAAGCAGGACTATAGCAATGAGTTTGCTATTGATTTGACATTAATTTTTCTTTTATTTTCAATTTGTATATGAAATGTAATGTTTAATTTAACAAAACAAATATATATTTTTTGATATAATAAAAATATTTATTTTTCTCATCTTCCATTAATTAATATATTTCAAGTCTTATTGCAGCCTTCACTCAATGTTTTAAATTAATTACATAATTAATGTACTTGTTATATATGTTCAATTTTAATCAATACAAAGAATGAAATGACTTCATTATTGATTGATGTTTACAAAATCATATGTACAGCATGGTTTCATAGACCATAGAAAGTATAGATCAGGTTTCATGGGCATGATGCCCATCATCACTCATGGGCATGAGCAACCAACGACACATACCGCCAGCCTCGACCGTATGCCCGTATGTTGTCCATTCGTCGCCCGTGCAAGTTTTGACTATCAATAAATTGACACGAAAAT
This sequence comes from Picea engelmannii, assembly GCA_009831015.1. Lineage (NCBI taxonomy): Eukaryota > Viridiplantae > Streptophyta > Pinopsida > Pinales > Pinaceae > Picea > Picea engelmannii. Next base: position 134,072 of record ML824009.1, read on the forward strand.
AATTTTAATGTTTTATTGAAAGCAATAGATTAATTTTAATGTTTTAATGTGTTTACTATTAATAAATTAATACTAAAAAAATTATTTTAATATTAATTTATTGATAGATCTCACAAATATTATAATTAGATTAATAATTTGAGACAACTATATATATTAAAAAATATATATTTTTAATAATTTCTCATTACATAAAACACGTAAATATTAATAATATATTAATAGATCATAACATATTGTGTAAAAAAAAAATATTTGTTAGTTTATAAACAATTATTTTTAATTTATTTGAATATAAACAATAAGTTAAATATAAATAAATAAATTTATTTATATTTAAATAAATTAATTTATATTTAATTAAATTAATTAATTTAAAAATTAAATAAATTTATTTATTTATATTTAAATAAATGAATTAATTTAAAAATTACAACATATATAACTTAAATTGATAATTTGATACAACATATTAGATTAAATTATTTAAATTAATTAATTAATTAATAATTAATTATTTATTTATTTAAATACATATTTATAACTTAGATTAATAATTTGATACAACATATATTAGATTAAATTAATTAATTAATTAAAAATTAATTGTTTATATTCAAATAAATATATATTTATTTCATGTATTATGTTTATGAAATGAGAAATTATTATATATTATACATAAATTAAATTAGATTAATTTTTAGGTTGTAATTTAAATAAATAAGTAAATTAAAAATTAGATTAATTTATGTTGTAAATTAAATCTAATTAAATTAAATTTAAATAATTTAAATTAGATTAATTCATAAACAATTTTTTTTAGGTTGTAATTTAAATAAACAAGTAAATTAAAAATTAGTTAATTTATGTTGTTTCAAATTAAATATAATTAAATTAATTTAAATTAGTTATATTTAAATTAGATTAATTCATAAAACAATTATTTTTTTGGTTGTAATTTTTCATTTCATAAACATAATACATAAAAACTTATTTAAATATCTAAATTAAAAATTAGATTAATTTATGTTGTCTCAAATTAAATCTAATTAGATTAATTAAATTAGTTATATTTAGATCATTTAAATTAGATTAATTCATAAACAGTTATTTGAATATTTAAATAAATTAAAAATAATTTCTATATATGTTCAATATAAATATTGAAGAGCTCATGCCCATGAGTGATGATGGGCATAATGCCCATGAAACCTGATCTGTTCTTTTTATGGTCTATGAAACCATGCACTAAGTAATCATTTGCTTAGTGCATGGTCGATAATGCTTTGGTCAATGGACAACAAAAATCAATTCTATTAATTAGGAAAGCTCCAATAAACAGTGGATACATAATATTAAAATGAACCATATATGTTTTTAATTGTAGTATTTAGTTATAAATATTGATATGCTTTATTTTTTCAATTACTATAAATATAACTAATAATATAAAGAGTTTTACCATTTTTTATTTAATTTAAAAACTTTATTATAGTTTTAAATCATTATTATTATTAATTTTCAAACCTGTCAAATTCCATATGCTATTTTGTAGTTCTAATTTGTTGTTGAGAATCAAAGCCAATGAGCACCCTCAAAATAAATTTCGTTAAGGATGACTTTTAAAGCCATTCATTTAATTTTGAAAGTAAACACATTTTCCAAAAATTTAAATAATGTCATTCAATTACTCCAATTCGAATTTAATCATTACAAACTACATTATACTTAGGAATTAGTTGTAGTTGTCAGTTTGCCCCCACAACAATATGTAATTACACTATGTGCCCCCACACCGATCTGTAATTACACCGGGCTCTGCTATGGATCTGTTCATGATAGCAACAAAAGCTCATTCTTATAGATAAGTTGTTATGTAAGTGTAGGTTTTGTGGGAGACATTATTCAAAGTGAAGAAATAATGGTGAATAAATCTTTTTAATGAGTCGAGCTATTGATAAGTTGTTATGTAAAGAAATAAGGGCAGCGGAGCAGCGTAGTCCCTGCCGAATTTAATCCAATTAAATGGAAGAATGTTCATAAGGCAAAAATATTCCAGGTGTTTAATCATAAACACCTGATATTTTGTCACACATTACAAGCAGAAGGCTGCAACAGAGGCAGTGATTAATCTTCTTGAGGGTGGGTTCCAAGTCGGAATTCTTCTTCAGGGCATGAAAGTGACTGATGAGAATGCTACTCTAATCCAAGTGGGTGCATCACATCCTGAAAAACTAGAAACTGTGGGATTCATGTTGGAACCAAATTCGATTCCATCATCATCCACTGGTGCTGATGATCCATTTTTCATGCTTTCTCATGCTGCTTCTTGAACTTCATCAACGTAAGATTGCTTTATTTATTTTAACAAGCTTTTTGGGCTCATATTCTGAGGTTATGATGCACTGATAATAGGCTCAAAATGTTTATCTTCACTGAATGTATTGACCTGACTAGCAACATCTATGTTTGCAGGTACCCTAAGGCATCATGCTCTGGGACATCCATTGATATTGAAGTTAACAAGGGCCTTATAGATGGTTCATTTAGTGAGACGAATGGGATGTTTAGTGCAGATGTAGCTCAA
>ML824010.1:10627-33111 GCA_009831015.1 Picea engelmannii
TCCATTGCTCATATATTTATTAAAAGATAGTCTTGAATGCTTATGAAGTACTAACCCACTGCAAGCACATTCTAGTTTTCTTTGTTTTGTCTCGCAAACAGGTGTCATCAGTGGTTTTATCTCCTTGACTATCCTCTCTTGGGAAACAATCTGTGGAAGGGGTTTTCCTTGACTTAGCCTCTACTCTTTAGCCTTCCTTAATCCAGATTGCCTTAGGGACATCTCCCTTGGACTTGCGCTCCTAAATAGAAAGAGCTCCCCATCGAGGTGACAGTGGGTGGGGAAGCTCCTGTTACGTCGGTTTCAAGCCCTGACTCAAGCCCTTTGGACCTTTCCTACAAACCGTGCGATAACACAGCCCATACAGGGTCTGCAAGAATGATGTGTTCTCGCAGGTGAGCTTTAAGCCACCTGCAAGATTCTCACACTGTGCAAATGGAGCACCTGCTTGAACCGCAGAACCCAATTTGTTTTTAAATTTTTAGCCAAATGAAAAAACTCTAAGGCATGAAAAAGTTATTAATCCTCCTTTCATGTTCCTTGTGCAGATAATTGGCCAAAATCATGGTGCTTGAGTGGCATGAAAGAGAACATGAGGAGGATAATGCAATGGCCAAGAATCATCCTCCTACCTTAGCTACATTGAGAGATTGCGGGCTCTTAAAATACTTCCGAATTCTTGGCATGAGGGCTCAGGTCAGACTTTTAGAGTACTTGATTCGTATGTGGGACCCAGACCAACAGGTTTTTCATGTGGGAGCTCACACACTATCCATCGATATAGAGGACATTTACTTTTTGACCGGATTGTCCCGGCGCGGATACTATGTCAGCCTGACCGGTAGCAGAGGTGGCGGGCTAAAAATGAGTGAGTACTGCAATCAATACTGTGTACCTGAGGATGAAAGGAAAAAAGGAAAAGTGGTTATCTAGGGGGTACAAGACTTGACCCTTCGCACTATCCTTTTCATGATAACTCGAATGGTTGGGAGTTTGGCTCCTCATATGGCATTACAGAGCTACTTCCAGTACGCCATCGAGTGTACTGAGCCCCGAGTATTCAACTGGGTGGATGATGTGCTTCGCAGTATCAAAAAACAATTAACCAAATGTAGGTGGGGTGACCTGAAGCAATTCGGGTATGGATCGTTACTGTATCCTTCTTCCTCGAGAGGGTCCCCATATTTAGACTACAGGTTGAGTGGCACATACCAGGTCTCAGGGATCCAAGGATGTTGAGATGGTGTCGGCTCATGGCCCAGTACATAGCAGGACCAATCATTAAATACGACAATATTTTCTTCGAATGGCTTCTAACCTAGATGTTGATGGTCAATGACTACACTTATGTTGGGCTGGATTTCCGAGGAGATCTGGATTTGGCATTGCCTGAGGACGCTTAGTGGGGAGACCTGGGCAAGAAGGACACACATTTTCTCTTTTTAAATGTTTTTGATTTTTTATCATATTCAAATGTTTTTGTTTTATATGTTTATCCAAAGACTAATACAAAAATGTTTGTTGACAACACAGATGTTGGACCATATAGAAATCCTGGCACTTGTCCTATCCAGCGGTGAGGAGAGGCAGCAGTAGCAGCACCACAGTATGCTGAAGATTATCAGGTGGTGGAACAGAATTTAGAGGGCTTGACAGCAGACATTCCAGATATGACTCTGGAAGAGGTTCCACGACGTGATCAACATCATACTGTAGGGGTATCAACAGCTATGAGTCGACTTCTCCGTAGAGTTTCTAGAGAAGTTTTGTGTTACCATGAATGTCATCCTTGACGTCACTTTGTAGAAGCTATAAGCTTCCATTTTTGATATTTTGGTCTTCGGACAAAATTTTTGTAAAAACTCTTTTGATCGTTATATATACAGATGGATTCTACTGGTTTACTTTATATTGTGTGAATTTTAATGTGTTTTCTTTATAAATGATTCAAATGTCTGTCCAATACATAATTAGCCAATGCATCTATTAATGTATTAAGACATCTAGGAATATGTTGATATTCAATGCGATCAAAATAACGCTTGAAGAGGTGAATTCGCAAATACACCCGTAACAAGGTAGGACTTCGAATAGAGTAGATATTACTTAGCTGTAATACTAAAAGCTGTGAGTCAAGTCGCACAACCAAGTGATGAATTCCGATCTAGATAGCATCAACCAATAATTCAATAACAACGCTATACTCTGCAATGTTGTTGGTCGCACGGTCGAGGCACACACCTCGTAAAGATACCAATTCGTTTGTTGGGGCATAGATTGCCCATGCAGCCGACGCAAGGTTTCGAGTACTACGACTAATGCCATCAACGAAGCCAATATAGGGTAGCGAAGACTCCGACATCTGAAAATCAAACACAACGTTACATAAGGGCAGAGACCAAATAACGACAAAAGAAAACTATAGTAACACACACAAAGTATGATACATTAGAATACAAGTACTTGTGCACAGATGATTTATGCATAGTACTTCTTCAAGTACAACCCATTCCTGGGTTCACTTAAAGGGATACCATCGTAATCTACCAGCTCATATGCTCCTTTTTCCAAAACGCGATGAACAATATAAGGACCTTGCCACATTGGTTCGAATTTCCAAGCTCCTAAAACATCTCGATCCTGTTCGTAGAGAAGAACAAGATCACCTTCAGAGAAAACCTTAGGCTTGACATGCTTGTCATATTGCGCCTTGACACGTTTCTTCTGGGTTTCTATTACTAGAGTGGCGTCACATCGAGTTTCGTCTAATCAGATTAGATACAGTAGACGTTCTTCTTCAGCAGAAGTATTGGGTAAGAGTTCGACAGCTAGCTTCAGAGAGGGTATCTCGCATTCTATAGGAAGAATGTATTCCACACCATAGACTGATTGAAAAGGCGTAAACCTAGTAGCGGATTTGACAGATGTCCGGTACGCCCACAATGTCAAAAACAACATTGTGTGCCAACTTGATTTATGAATTCCTATCATCCGTCGAAGCATAGTTATTAGAACTTTGTTGATCGCTTCGACTTGACCATTGGCTTGTGGATAATAGGGTGTTGAGTTATCATGACGAAGACCCAACTTCTCTGTAAGTTCAGACATCATAAAATTCCTAAAGTGACTACTGTGATCAGTGACGATATATTGGGGAACACCAAAACGAGCTATGACATGGTTAAAAAGAAACAACGCTGCGGTCTTTCCAGTATTATCGAATGTCGGCATCGCCTCGGCCCATTTTGTAAAGTAATCAATAGCTACAATGATGTAACCATGCCCCCCGGCCGAGTGAGGGTGACATGTCAGGAAATCGATGCCCCATTTCACAAAAGGACCAACTGAGACCATGGGATGAAGAGGAGCAGGATGTGACCGAATTTTCTGATTGTAGGTCTGGCAGGCATGGCATTTTTGAATGGCAGTAATGCAGTCGTTGAACAAGGAAGGCCAAAAATACCCTGTGCATAAGATATTTTGGGCAGTAGCATACCGAGACATATGACCACCACATGCTCCAGAATGGCAGTCATTCAGAGATTTCCTGGCTTCATCAAACGTCAGACAATGGCGAAAAATAGAGTCAATTCCTTGACGGTAAAGAGTATCTCCGAGGATAATGTATTGACGAGCTTTATAGCATATACGACGGTGTTCAGTAATAGACAAAGAAGGCCGGAAAGTCTGGGTTTGGAGATATATAATGATATCCCCATACCAAAGATCGTCAGTGCTAATAAGGAAAAGAGATTCATCAGGTAATGAATCGACTACTACATTTTCCGTGGCAGAGTGAGGAAAATCGCATATCAACTCAACAAAAACTAAGGATTTCTTAGACGTGGCATGATCGAATTCCAAGTCAAACTCCTAGAGTATGACAATCCATTTGGAGTATTTTCCCCCTAGCAATTGACGTGTCAAAATATGTTTCATAGGGTTGCAATGAGAAATCATTGTAGTTTTTCGTGAGAGGATATAATGCCGGAAGCATTGAACAGCTTGAACGGAAGCCAAGGCCAGTTTTTCAACATGTGATACTTGATTTTAGTTGATGTGAGACTTCGACTCAAGTAATAAATAACATGTTCATCGTGCGCATCATCCTCTTGGACGAGAACCATGCCAATGGTATACTCCGAGGCAGCAAGATAAAGAAAATAACCATGACTATAATCAGGAAGAAAGAGAAGCAGAGTGCACGTGAGGGACAATTTCAAAGCTTCAAAAGCATTATTGGCTATGGCATCCCACACGAACTTTGTATATTTCTTTAACAAACGCGTAAAACCACGAGTAATCTCAGCGTAATTAGGAATGAAACGACAAAGAAAGTTTGCTTTCCCCTGCAAAATTTTCAACTGACGCAGTGTAGAAGGAGGAGGGAGATTAAGAATTGCCTCAACCTCAATAGGATCCACCCAGATCCCTTGACGAGAAACGATAAAACCTAGAAGATGACTGGATTCTACGCAAAAAACACATTTATGAGGATTTAAGCGTATACGATAGAACCAACAGCGAACGAAAATAGCCCAAAGGTGGGTAGGATGATCGACTTTGCGCATAGAATGAGCTAGTAAATCCTCCAAATAGGGTTGAACGATATGCTTTATATCATGAAAAGCATAAGACATAGCACGTTGAAATGTCGCACCAGCGTTATTAAGTCCAAAAGGGAGTTTCCTATAGGCAAAAGTACCCCAAGGACAAATAAAAGCAGTTTTATATTGGTCCTCGGAAGCAATATTAATTTGATTATAGCCGGAGAAAGCATCCATGAGAGAGAAAATTTCACTTCCGGCACAGTCATCGACAATATGGTCGACGAAAGGGGTTGGAAAGTTGTCTTTTGGACACACTTTGAAAGGTATCTTCTTTGATCTTGCCTCCTAGTACATTCAATAGTTAAAATCTAGGGAAAGAGTATTATTCTGTCTTGCTTTGTTCTAGATCTAGGTGGATCTAGGGAGATCGGTTTGTGTCCGCACTTACATATTTATCCAATAACACTTTCTTAACAATCTAATGACCATCCTGGTAGTATTTATAGGTTTACAAACCAAGTGTTCAACCACAGGAGGGTTGAACCACCTCTAAATTCGGCAAAATACAATAAATGCGGCCATAACTAACAAAACAGAGGAAGCCAATAATCACCCTCTTTGGACAACTGAAATCGAGTTGTCTTAAGCTTAGAAGCTGGAGGGGGCGATGAAAAACAAAACCCACGTGCTCAATTTCTCCGTCACTGTTCGCCAATACCATAACCGCCAACTTGCCTTACGTTTTTGTGCAATACTGGGTGCTGGAACGAGTGCCGGATCGGGTACCAGAATGAGTGCCGGATCAAGTGCAGGATCAAGAAACATGGTGCGTTTTTCCTTGTAACAGCAGAAAAACATGAATTAACTCTTGGAAGCATAAAAACATGATAAATTAAACTTGATTTAATCATAAAACACGAATTACACGTACCTTATGCCGATTATACCATTTTATCAAAAAATTCTTCAAAAAGCTCCCTTGAAAGATGAAAAACGCATATGTACATATAGAAAAAAGTGTATAATAATGTCATGAAAATGATCATATCTCGAGCCCAACATTATCCCCACACTTACGATTTTGCAGGTCCCACTGCAAACAAAAAGAAGTTCCCCTCAGAACTAGGCTTGCTAAGGAGGGTTGGCTTTAGAAGCCTCTCCTTCTTGTTGTGTAGGCTTAGCCTTGTGCCTCTTGTGTTGCTTTAATTGTTCTCTGAGGCTACAGCTAGATTGGGTCATCCCATCTACCAATCATTGAAGGGAGTTAACTTTTGCCAGAAGGACTGCATTGTCATGATGAAGGTGTGCATCTATTGTCTTCCTCTCTTCCAATTGTTGGAGAAGATGATGGTTTTTCTTTTGTAGCTCCTCTATAGTTGGGGCATAATTAGTGATCTTAGAGGAAGGCTTAGGTCCTTTGAGAGATGTGGACAATTTATCAATTTTAGGATCTAGAGTAGGCATGGGTGAAGTAGGAGTGATGGGAGATCGGAAAGGTGAGGTAGGTTCTGATTTTGTTTTCCTTAGTCGATCTAATCCCTCTGTAGAGACTTCCCTAGTTTGCTTATGAGGGCTCTTAAGTTCAGAGGACACTTGGAGGTTTTTCATAAGGCTTGGTTCTTATGTTATGAGTACTCTTATGAAAGGGTCCCTTACCAAATCGGTTGGCTCCTCTCTTGTTTGTGGGAATGATGGGAAATTCTTGTTGCATTACTTCTTGGGGCTTCTTAGGTGTAGGATCAAGAGAAAATGAAGGCATTGGGGGGTCAACAATAGGGTTCTTTTGGTCTTTGTTCTTGGTGTTTTTCCCCGGTGAAGAAGTAGGAATATCAACAAGCTTTTGGTATTGTTCCGGTAAAGAGGGAGTTTGTGCAAGGGAGTTTGGAGTTCTTGGAGAGAGAGGCTTGGATGCAGAGATAGTTTTTAGGCCAAGTGGCTTTTTGCCAGTCTTAACTATCAAGTGAGGGTTTGAAAATTGGTAGATAAAGGCATCCCAATTTTTCCCTTGTTTCTCTAGTTCGATAAGAACGAGGAGTTTGATCAAACTGTGGTGGAAGAGACTATTGTGGGGGTTAGTCACATTTTTCCTCACTTGAGAGGACATCTTCTACAAGATTTTGAGAAAATAAAAGGGAAATTTCAAGGGTTTGTTGAACAGAAAATGAGCCAGCAATCTAAAGTGACAAGCTTTGAAGGTGGAGTATCTACCTTCACATGTAATTAACCTTGTGATGAAGATGAGGGGATTGACCAATTATGGCTTTATCCACTCCTTAGCATACCCTTTCTCTCCTGAATGTCTCTCGAATTCAGGCTTAAACACCTTGTTGTAACTTGAGCGAGGAAATTGATGATTCTTGAACAATCTATCTCCTATTCTTGGAAGCTTTGTTGCAGCAGCAATTGACTCTTCTGTGACTGCAAAGTTGAGAGACCCTACATGTTCTATCTTTCCATCAAAACCAACTGCAAATTGCATAGAAAGGATGTCATCATGGCCTTGCAAACTAGACATAAATGGCCCCCAGCCAGCACGCAAGAACACTTCCCTGCATTGTGCAAATTCTAGAATGGAAAACAAGTCTACATAGGAGGAGGGTTCGTATCTCCTGGGAATTACGACAGAGTTTGAATTCACCAAGAAAGGGAGAAATCGAACCACGCAAAGGCACGAGTTTATCACATGCCAAGAGATGGCATGAATTTGGCACGGTCTAAGTGTGATTTGAACAGAGGGTGAGATGGCAGAGGTTGGGTGTGATTTCCTAACGCAGAGGAGAGAAATTAGCAAGGGTAAATGAGATAATAGAGTGCCTAGCCCAATTTTGGGATGCTATAATGGTGGAGAACATTGCCCACATGTGCGCGCGAGCTGCCATGTGCGAGAAATTTGAATTTGATGGAAAGCTTGGGAGCAATGGATTGGTGCGTATTTAGATCAATGTCCAAGTATTTTGACTTGAACATTTGATCATAACCATATGAAGCATCTTTAATCAATGCCTAAAACCAATATAATTGAATGGAATTGAATTCTGGTTACTTGGAATATAGGACAGTTACTTGTATGCAATTCAATGGCACTTCAAATGACACTTCAAACGACATCTCATCCGACACCTCATCCAGCACCTCATACGGTACTTCATCTGGTACCGCTGTGTTAAGTGCATTTTCTCCTCTTGTAATGGATAGCCTTCAATTTTGATGTGTTTTTGACAACCATAGTGGTTAATGAGCAGAGGCAGAGTGCTCCATGCTCACTCGTTCTTCTTGCATATGACATATAATGTCAAAACCTATAATGAACGGGTTATAGAAAGCATAAAACGTGTATTTTCAAACCTACAGTATGCATCTTGTAATGGAAGATAACCAATAAAGAGTGGTATGTTAAGCATAAGTTTAGTAATGTATAGCACACATGAGTTAAGCATTTAAAAATAACATGAATATCAATGTAATAACCTGTATCATGGTAATAATACAAAAATTCTTGCAAAGACTCTTTTCTCTTGGCAATGATCATTTGTCAACTCATGAACCCCTCCCCCACACCTAAGTATTGTGACACCTCACAAACAAAAGTATAGGAAACTAGTCAATATCCCCCAATAGCCAAAGATTTACAGTATGTCAAGTGTAAAGATGAAATTTCACAGATTGGTCTGACGAGACAGTTAGGAGATGGCCCCACCTATAGGATATGAGATCCTATATATAAATAAGAAGAGGTAGGCAAGAGAGTTTCAAGATATTCTTAAATTCATTTCCAAATGGAAAGTTGATGAGATTCATTAACCTTAGCTTAACCACACATACTCCATGTAAGCTTTGTCTGAAAGTAATGTCGTACATTAGGACAAGTTTAAATTTAGTATTTGTTTTTGTCAGATTATCATCCTCGCTAGGTAGAATGCCCTGCTTCCAGCAAGCCTGTTCAATACTCTGACGGGTTTTCCTCGTCATACCACAAGCCGGTACTCACTACCAACAAACCTATTCAGTATCCCGGTGGGTTAGCCTCTTAAACCCTCAGAGACCGGTCCTCCATCTTTTAAGATTTTAATATAAGATTTCTTATGCAAGAAGATGGGGGGACAACTCTGAAAACAAATTTTCTTTCTTTTTTTCTTTCCAATTGGGATGGTATTTATGTTAGAGGACGACTTTCCATTATATTATTAGTGGTTTTCATGATGTAAGGGGTACTTAAGCGGACGTGGCCTATCTAAAGATATGATATAATCAAGCTATTTAGTGTGTTGTGGATGGTACCATCGAGAAAGAACAGAAAGGTATCTCTAGGTTCAACTAACTTTCTTATTTTGTAGTTATTGTGATGTTTCCAAGACTAACTGCTAATTAGACTTCCTTGTTACTCTTTGATAAAGACACTTGACTCACTTAGTCAGGTTTCTTGGAAAATTTGTATGAGAGACCTCTATGCTTGATAGGTATGGTATTGCTTCCTTATACAGTGGTGAAACGTTTCAAGAGCAACTGCTTTAGAATGCCTTAAAAATGATAATTTTGCAAAAACATGGCTAATTACCAGTAAGTCACTATTCATTTGATGCTTTAGCAGAAACAAAATTCAAGTATAACAATGTTGTGAATAAATATCTTGAAAATGTGTACTCCTAGTGAAATAAATACTTACAAAAACCTCTTAGAATTGCCTTATTAACAAAAACTATTTACATATATACAATAAGAAATCTTTTATAAAAAAAAATCAAGAAAAAGGGGGGGCTTCCCCATCTACTAAGGCCAGTGCCTTTTCAGTTGTCATGACCTGTAGAAAATATTCTCTGGAAATGGACTTATGATAAAATTTAAGTTGGTGTCCATTTACCACAAAGGAGACTTGCCCATCATCAATTGTTTTAATTTTTACAGCTCCATTGTCATATACAATATCTACCTTGTAAGGGCCCAACCATCGGGTGGTGAGTTTTCCTTTGAAGGTTTTGAATCGGGAATCAAACAATAGGGCCCAATCACCAATTTGGAAGTGCTTCATCTTAAAAAACTTGTCATGCCACTTGCTCCTCTGGTTCTAGACTAATATCATCCGTTGGATGGCATCTTGTCTGATTTCATCCAACTCATTTAGTTGTAGGGCTCATTTATTTTGAGCCTCATCCAGGTTCAATCCTAACTCTGTGGCAATACAGAAGGTCCTTACTTGGAATTCTATAGGTAAAAGTACTTGTTTCCCGTACACTAGCTCATAAGGGGTATGCCCAGTGGTATTTCTCTAGGTAGTCTGGTATGCCCATAAAGCCTCTAGGAGCCTATCAACCCAATCCTGATGATGTAAATGAACATTCTTGGTCAAGATGGCTTCCATTTTTTTTTTTGTGGATTATACCTGACCATTGGCTTGCGGGTGGTATGGAGAAGATTTACAATGTTTAATCCCATATTTCTCTGTTAGCTCTTTCATCAGCTTGGAAGTGAATTGAGTTCCTTGGTCGGTAACAATTTCACGAGGGACACCAAAGTGGGTAAAGATGTCTTCATAGATGAATTCGACAAAAGACTTCTCTGTGGCCCTAAATAGGGATTTTGCCTCTACCCATTTGGTGACATAGCCCGTACAAACCAAGATATAATTCTTCCTATGGGACATGGGTGAAATTGGTCCTACAAAGTTGAGGGCCCATTTTTTGAAGGGTTATATCATAACTTGGGCTTGTAAATGAATTTCGTCAGCTGACATAGGTCTACCTATCCTTTGGCAACTATCACAACTTCTCACATACTTGGAAACATCTTTGAAAATGATAGGCCAATAGTAACCTGGATGTAACACCTTATATGTTGTACGTTTGTCAGAGAAATGACCACCACATGGTCCATCATGACAACTTCGTAGTATATCAGGTACCTCATCCTCTTGGACACATCTATGAATAATCAAATCAATACATGTGTGAAAACTATCATGACCAACCCAAGAGTAATTAGCACTTTGTGTAATAATTTTCCGTTTTTCATGAGGTGACAAATGAGACGGTAACTTCCTAGTGGCCAGATAGTTTTTCATATCTGCAAACTGTGGGGTATTGACAGAAAGGGAAAAGAGATGCTCATATAGGAAACTATCATCTACAATGATATCATCATCCTCATTCTTTATGTGGGAAAGAAAGTCAGCTACTACATTATCCTTTCTAGGTCGGTCAAGCACACTAATATTAAATTCTTGCAATAACAAGAGCCACCTAGTCACTCGGCCATTAGTTATAGGTTTGTTCATGAGAAACCTAATGGTGGAATGATCGATGTGTACAAATACTTCATAACCTGTAATGTAATGATGAAACTTGTTAATAGCATGAACAACTACCAAGAAATCTTTCTCGGTGACTGTGTAGTTTAACTCAGCAGGGGACAAGTTCTTGCTTACAAAATAAATGGCATAGGATTGTTGGTCTTCTTTCTTCCCTAATACCCCTCCTATTGTGGTGTCAGAGGCATCAATGGATATATGAAATGGGAGATTCCAATTGGGACCTCTGAGAATTGGTGCCACAGAAAGCTTGGCTTTCAGAGTTTCAAAGGCAGTTTGATAATGCTCAATCCAAACAAAATCAACATCTTTTATCAATAATCCAAACACAAGTGCAACAATCTTTGTAAAATTTTCAATAAACTGTCGGTAATATCTGGCATGTCCAAGAAAGATTCTCACCTCTTTCTAATTCTTAGGAGGTGGAAGTCTAATAATGACCTCAATCTTTGCAGGATTGACTTTTATTCTTTCAAATGAAATATGATGTCCTAGAACCACTCCTTCAGTTAACAACATTTTTCATTTTTCATGACTTAGAGATAGGTTCATTTCCTGACATCTGATGAGGACTTTTTATAAGTTGTCTAAGGCTTCTTGGTAAATGTTTCCATAGACTGTGAAGTCATCCATATATAACTCCACAAAATCATGAATAAGATCGACAAATATCCCTAATATTGCTCATTGAAAAGTGGCAGGGGCATTACACAATCCAAATGGTAAGACCCTATAGGCATAGGTGCCCCAAGGATAGGTAAAGGTAGTCTTTTCCTGGTCCTTGGGTGCTATAAGAATTTGGTTGTACCCATTGTACCCATCTAGAAAGGAGAAATACTTCTTTCCAGACAAGGTATCTAGAACTTGGTCAATGAAAGGAAGAGGAAAGTAGTCTTTCAGAGTGGCCTTATTGAGTTCTCAGAAATCAACACAAATTCTCCATTTCCCGATCACTTTCTTTGGAACCACTACAAGCAGGTATACCCACTTACTATTGGATATGGGATAGATAAATCCAACATTTAACAACTTTTGGATTTCATCCTTGACTATGTCTTTGAGTGCTAGATTCACCCTTCTCTGGGGTTTCCTAACAGGTGTTACATCCCCCTGGGTGTATATATGATGGATGCATGTGTCAAGGTGTATACCCTTCATGTCAGTGTATTCCCAGGCAAATGCTCGTGATTTTTCTTTAAGGATATCTACTAACTATTTATGTTGGTCTGTATCTAGCCTGGAGTTTATATGTAAAAATTTCCTTATACCAATCTCATAGGGCATAGTATAAGACATGGTAGATTCATCGATTTCTAAAATAAAATATGTCGAAGACAAAACCGATGGATCTAATTGTTCTTGAAATTCTTCCCCAAACATGTATGCAAATTGGGGAAAAGATTGTGGAAAATCCACACATGTAATAACATAAATGAATTGGTTTAACACATTTTCTGGTGTATGCTCTTGAAGTTCCCTTGCATGGTCACTAGGCAATGCGGGCTCTTCCCAGTCTTCTTTCTCATATGGACATTCAAGACACCATAGATTTTCCATAATAGGTTGAGATGGAGGGTAAATGGTGAGCTTTTGGATAGAGAGACCATTTGAGATGGTCATTTCTCCTTCTCTACATCCAATAAATGCATTCGTTGTGGCTAGCCAAGGTCTTCCCAAAATAAGAGGATGGCCTCAAGCAAGATCCATTGAATGAATGAAAAGAAAATCTATTGGGTACTCCCATGAGGATAAAGTAACCATGACATCATCTAAAATCCCTTCAGGTATAACCCTAGTCTTATATGCTAATTCCGAAATGGTTGGGATAGGCCAAAGAAGAGGTTGTAACTGTAATTGTTCCAAGGTAGTAGAAGTCATAAAATTGATGGTTGCCCCTAGGTCTATGAGAGTGTTTCCAATGGAGACCTCTTTAATAGTTATCGTCACTACGAGCTTTCCTAGATTCCCATACTTTGATGGCTTTGGCTGCTCTGATATGTACTCAGAGAGTCCTCCTACCAAGTGTACTGTAGGGGGTCCTTTTGCTTCCTACATGGCTTCTTAATACACAATTATTTGACTACTTTACTATAGATTGGAATGCCTTTAATGGTTTGAAGCAGAGGAATCTTGACACAAATATTTTTCAATTCATTCAAAATGTCAAATTCCGGTCGGGTGGTAGGTTTCTCGATTACCAATCGGTCTGGATAAGGAGGGACCTTCGTAATTTGTGAAGGTTCATTTTGGGGAATCTTGGGTTCTTGATTCTTCAAGATAATAACATATTCCCACCTAGTGTCATCCATGGGTTGTTGGGTTGTTTCTTATTCTTCTTCTTCCTAGATGACTACTAAAGGTATCTACCTATCTACAACTTTTCTCAATCTTAGTTTAATTTTCTGTAATGGAATAGGAGTAATGACATATGTCGGGAAGGCCTGCATATCAACATTGTTAAGAGGTTGAGGGGGCTTATTATTGGGATTCATCACTGGCTGTGCTGGTAATAGTGTCGGTTTTGGGGAGCTTGCATTTTGAAATTGTAGCAGTTGTTGTTGTGGGATAGGAGGTAAAGGTGGTGGAACAAAACCTGGCAGAAGTTGTGGAGTGTTTGATAAAAACTAAGGATAAGGATGGTTGTATATAGGGATAGGTGGTGTTGTTCCTGAGTCTGTACTAAGGCTTAAAGTACAGTGTCAAGGCATCCGAAAGTATGTAAAAGATGAATACAAAATTAAGTCACCTTCGATGTAGGAAACTAATGAAGGTTTCTACGTTCTCCCTGTCTAGCTTCCAACTGTTCCTGGGTAGTAATATCTTGTTCAATGGTTGTCCATGAACGTTCCAATTCCTCCCGGGTGTTCGCTGTTTTAAGGGTTATGTCAAAAATATTTAAAGTGATATGTATTTGATTAGATAGCCTGGGTTGAATATTTGGTTGAATTGCCGCAGGGACAGTCATTGAGGAATAGAACCAGTATGAGAATGATTTAACGAGACATTTCAATGTTGTTTCAATTTAGTCGAAATAAGAGAAATTTTTGCATGAAGAACAAAATAGGAATGCAAACCGAAGGCCCTTTCCCGTAACTATATTACTTTTTAGTAAAGATGTGGAATGAGGGAAAACCATTTGCTGTGGGTAATGTAATATTCTTATCAGTAGAAAACTCACACATACACAGAGGAAGAAATTGACATAGAAATAATTGACATAGTGTAAATAAATATAAAATTCTGTAAATGCGAATTGGTCTTCCACCTGCTGATAGCTAGTGCAGAGGAAAAATAAGATGCAATTACAGAAAAATAAAATCCCTTCACTATAGTAGTGGTCGTACTAAGTTATAGTGATACACATCAATTATGTAGAGAAAAATGAAAAGAAACAAGAAAACATAACGAAACAAACTTGCAACACAATCGTGACGGAATCGGGAGTCTTAAAATTGCTTGTATTAACTTCTCAAGTGCAAAATCTCTATTACATTCCTTACCAAAAAGTCCAGCCCTTTGGTTCTTCTTTTGGTGATCTATTTATACAAATTTTCCCTCTCATACTCTATTTTCAAAAAGTGCCAGGTGCTTCCTTTACGTGACTCGGTGCATATGATACATCTGTCCGTAAAACTGGATACAAGCTGTGACAGTTCCGTTTGGCAGCTGTTAGGAGAGAAATCACTCCATCTCTTCTACTCCGTTTTCAAGAAGGGCCAGGTGCTTGTTTTTTCATAGACTTAGTGCATATCTTACATCTGTCCACGAATTGGGATACAAGTTGTGACGGCTCTGCTCGACAAATGGCTTCGGCAAAATAGCACTCTCGAGCTAATTGTGGAAGTTTATTCCCCACATGTGCATCGACAATATCAAGGGCGCTGAGTTGTGTGTTGGGCTGAATCAAATGTTCATCAATTTGAGCCATGTTTACTCTATCCAACTTAGAGATCTCTGCCAAATTTCTCTCATTTTTCTCCTTCATGCCGAGGGAGATCCGCTCTATATTCACCTGCCTTAGCATCTCTATGTCATCTCCATTGTTCATCCCTAACAGCTCACCATTCATGACTTTGAAAGTTTCTTCTAGTGAATTCGTCACTTTTTGAGCCTGCTCCTTGCTTAAAGTAATATCATGTTCCCAGTTTTTTAACAAAATATTACCCCTAGTTTGTTCGGCAATGGTCAGTCCGGGGGCCTCTGCTGAAAATTTGTTGTTGGTGGCTATCACTGCCTCTTGGAAGGTGATCCGAGCAGCTTCTGCGTTTCTTTCCATGATAATCAGATTTTCAGAAATCTGATGCATTAATAGGCAGTCTTCTCGAAACTCCCCTACTTTGTTCAGTAGACTTTGTTGAGCAGAAGAGATCCTGCTCCGAATTTCGATTGCTCGGGATTTAACAATCTCCATGTCGATGACCTGGCTTTCTGCGACCTCTAACTGAGCCTGTAACTGTGTGATCCTCTCCCTCTGCTGACCCGACTGCACTCGACCCTCTCGGATCACTGAGTTTGCTTGTTACAGCTTGGTTTTTAGGACTTCAATTTCTTTCTTATCAGCCAATTTGGCAGCTCTATTGCTCCACTAGCTTGACTCTTAGCGTCTTCCGCAGCCGAAGCTACTCAGGCTTCAAGATTCTTGATCAAGCGATTCTTTCCTTTGAGCTGATTCTTCAACGCCCCAACCGAGAATTGATTCGCCGTCGCGTACGCTCCCAACGTCCCTGCAATCTCCGTGGAAAATTCATCTTTCCTTTTGTTCATCCCATCGGTCATCACTTTGAACCTTTTGACAGTTGATACTTCCTCCCGGGAGAACTCCCTTTTCACAACTGCCTTTCTCTTTTTGTCGAAGAAAAATTCATTGGGAGGAAGTTCTTCTGCTCTGACTGGCCTTAGTTCTTCTCCGAAAATCCATCCCTCCTGTATGTTTCCTTGTGTTGACTGCAAAGGGGTGACAGAGGTGATAGGTTCCCCGATTTGCTTCGTGGCCTTACCTGGTGTATCAAAGGAGTCTTGCTCCTTCGGAGGATTAGAGGTCTTTGTCTCTGTCCCTGTCTCCAGATTCCGAGCTTCTGGCGGGTCTGTGTTTTTTTCTTCCACCTCTGGACCATGTTCCTTGGGTGGGTCAGTTGTCCCTTTTTCTGTTTCGGGATTCTTTCACTGTTCGGAACTCTTCCCCTTTTCGGGACTCTTCTCCTGCTCAGGATTCTTCTCCTGCTCCCCTTCCTGACGTTTTTTGGGATTAGAAGTTTTCCCCTCAGAACTTTCGGCCTCTTTTTCTTTATCCTTGGAAAGTCCCAAACCTCCCAACACAACAGGGAGGCATCTTTTCCTATGTTCCTGAAATTTTAAAACAGAATCCCTGTCTTCGGGTGCTAGAGACCTGATTCAAAATTGCACTTCCGTATAGGACCTCGCCCCTCGAAAAACATCATCCGAGGGTGAGCATTCGTGTTCAAACTTCTTTAATCCACAATTTCCTAAATGGGTGCTTACAACCCTCTGAGGATCATGCTTTTTGTACTCAATAGAGACTAGGCTCAAGTCTTCTAAGGTTGCAGCCTCAGCCTTAGCATGTCTGAAATCTATTAAGGAATAGGAATTAAACCGAATAGGGAAAAACGGCCATACCTTCTTCGCTGATGCTTTCAGTTCTTTGCTTACGCCGTCGATCACTATTTGTCGAGCAATCTCGCAACATGCCAGTTTGTCGGGGATAAATTGTGGGAGCGCCAGAGGAGGAACAACAACTTCGAAAACTCTAAAATAGGAGAATTCTTCTTCTACATACCAGTCCGCGATACTGCTCATATTCGTAGGAATGCTATCCGAGATGCGGGGTGGCGAAAGACCAAAAATGGCGATGTGCAGGGGCACCATCACCCAGTTGAAAATCTCATAAATAAATTTATTTGCGTTGTTTTCCCACAGCTTGTTGTGGTACTCATGCACAGTTTTTTCTTCGGTTGGACTCCAAGCCCAATTCATCAAAGGAAAAGGTGTCATGGAGCATATTGCGTCCATGATATATGCGGACATGAAGAATCCAGATGGTCTCCCGACTACTTTTTTCTCCTGGTACTCAGTGACTCTGTTGAACAAACTGTCGGAGAGCATCTTACCCCAATTAAATGAGCAACCTTCCGCTACCCGAGAGATGAGAGGTACCCACTGAATGTAGAAATGGGCGGTATCTTCCCATCCGAAAAGTCGACAAGTCATCATCGCCACATACATATACTGTGGCTCTAATGAAGAAATTGAATACACACCCTTGCCATTCGCTCTGAATGTTGCGGAACGCGAGACCCACTCTTTAATCAAACTAGGCATGGTTTTATCATATTCCTCGCATTCCTTCTTTTTGAATTCCTCCAGGAATTCTTTGCCATATGTATATTCAAAAGTTGTTGGGAGCTTGTACATAGATTGGATATGTTCTGGTCTGAAAGTCTCGACTGTGTTCCATCGGTCATTTATGATATTTCTAGTGGGTAGGTTGACGTGATCCAATGCCCATCGGATCATGTCGTAGTATGGGAGCAACTGAGGTCTGGTTGCAACTAGGTGCATCCCCGACTGAAAAATTGTCTTATATTTAGTGTTCAGATCATCCTTTTCAAATTCATTATCATCGGAGTCTGAGTAGTTAACCAACTCAGCTTGCAGAATGTCTGAAACAAACGACCAGGTGGGTACTGAGCCGCCAGTCCAAGGTGAAGTATCTGAGACGTTGTCTAGACCCTGCGCTGCAACCTCGACATTCTCTTTCGCTTCTCTCCTTGGGGCCATGGCTGACGCTTTCTTTTTCGCTCTTCTGCAATAAACCTGTGTATACATGTGGAAATGAGTTCCCTAGGAGAAAGGTGAGCTCTGTGCACTTATGATAAACGTTTAAAAAGAATGAAACTCTCGTATATATTTGGAAACTCTGTACCTTTGAAATAAGTCTGTCAAATCACAAATAAAACCAAATTTAATGTATGAATCCGATCTTATTTATTCGTGGATTTACCCTACTTTTTCATTAATGTCATCAATGTTCGGCGGATTGACAGGCAGTCGGGTTATGGAGAGCAAGTAAATACCTCATGAAGAGTGCCAACCTCGATGCGCGGGACGGATCTCGTTTAATTTAAAATTACAAATCTTAACGACTTAAAGAATTTTCTCGTCTTTTGCTGTATCGTGAATCTCCTTTTCATATTTTGACTCTTCAACTCGCGAGACTGCGAGTGTCGATTTTAACGTAATTAACAACAATCGTGATTTGGCGCATCCTTAATCATATAATTAACCTAATCGTCATATCGCGACTCAGGAATTCGAAGACAAGCTTTTGGAAGAATGATATGCCGAGTTGCGATATTACGATGTGGCGATAATTAAGACTCACATTATAAGAAGGAAATATTAGATTAAGCGACTAATTAATCTCGCTATAATTATGTCGCAACTTCGTGAATTGGAGTTTTGGACACCCTAACTCGATGAAAGAAAGTGCCGAGTGACGATGTGTCGAGAACCAAACTTAATCATGGTTAGTTTTTTTTACCCTTAGTCTCCAACCAAGGTTATCACAAAGTCATCGTGTTCTTCAGCTATCGGTGCTGCAAGAACAAAAACCTAGGTTTGATGTACGCCGAGGCACGAAACCCCGACAATGCCTAATCATGGGTTAAATTTTTCACCCTAGTTAATGCCTTAAGCGAAAATCAAAATCGAGTTCGCAGTTTCGCGACTAGGGACTTGTGAATTCAAAAATTAAAGTGTCTGACTTGCGAGACCCCGAAATAAAATAAAAGAGAAAACATTTTTGCGAAAAATGGACCCTTTTTGAAAGTGACAAAGCATTGCTATTCATGGGACAAGATTTCAGAGCTTTATGATTTCGGAAGGAGAAGAAAAGCGACTTTAGATCTCAAGTATCAAAAATTGAAAATTGAGCGAGGTGAAAAACAAGGGTGGTTCCAACATAGGCTCCAACTAGGGATCCTGCTTCCCTGTGAGGCGGGAAGAACTGTAGACCAGGTGCCAAAATTGGGTTTATGGAGTCATAGGCTAAAGTAAATAGAAAACATTTCAAGGAAAAAGATAGAAGGGGGGAAGAAAATTTTCGCTTGGTACCCCAGAATTTTTTTCGAACTCAGATACTCTTTCCAAACACGGCTGAAGTCACTTTCGCAATTTTCCCTTTCTCACTACTAAGTTCGGGGAATGATGTAAGACAGTCGTAACAGTCCTAGGATATTCAACAGGTCTTGTGATTCTTAGCTTGCATCAAAAGGATGATTATTATATAATTTAAGAAAGGGAAGTCCCATCAGAATTTGGGGAAATGATCAGGTTTTCAGAAAGCGTTGATTACCAGAGTAAACTGATGGTTATGTATAACAGCCTTACAGATCTCTCAGACATTGCTTCACTGCCAGCGAGCCTGTTCAGTACCCCGGTGAAGTTGTCTGACCCCTTTCTACTGAATTTATTTTCACCACTTCGGAAAATATTTTATGCGTTTAAACGCTAAGACGAGGGCAATCATTTCTGAATTTCCTTTCATCGTCTTAATGGACTAGGTGGGGGCAATCATCTCTGAATTTCCTTTCACCACCTGTCTCAGTATTTACTTTTTAAAACACGAAGATGGGAGCAATCAGTTTATATCAGGGCTGAGATCTGTGTAATATTTTTTATCAGAGGTCTGTCAACTTATTTTGATTACTCAGTATCAACCTTCCTTTGACCCTCACAAGACCTTTAGTTCCTAGGGAGGCAGGGGAGAATAAATAAAACTTTAAGGGACATCCTGTTCAAGCAAGCTTTGATTTTTTCAACACTATTAAAAAACCTAGGAAAGTTAAGATCACTATAAACGTTCCTTAACTAAGCAGAAGATCAAGTAGTTGTGAGGACCAACTTTCTTATTAAGATCTGTTCCGAAATCCCTGAGGTTTTTTTTTTTTTTTAAAACGAAAAACTTTTCCTCGTTTGCAAAAACTCGGGAAGATAGAGACTTGCTAAAGTTAGGCCCAAAAATAGATAGAAAACAAGGCAGCAATTCAATGACTTAATATGCGAGAGGCCACAATGGTTCAGGACTGGTTTTCGAACATATTTGGGAGCAAAAATTATGACTGACTGTTTTTGGGTTTAATTTATTCCAATTTAGTTGGAAGATTATAAAGCTAAAAATAATCCTGTTACATAATCCTTTTATATTGTAATTTGAACAACATTACCTTAGATTGTAAAAACAACCTTTCATGACCTGAGTATTGAAAAAGCTTACCTCTGTCTTTTCTTTTCAATTTCTTTGTGAGCTACGAATTATCTTATGTATTACCTGTTTTATGTCGTCCTATTTCCCACACCGATCTATACCTTATTTCTTCAGCTAGTTTCATATGCAACTGGACTCCTGCAAAAAACAAATACGAATTTGATTCAAAATGTGTTGAGAATTTAGGAAGGAAAACCAAAAATTGAAAATAAATGCTTGGGCAAAAAACATAAATATGTACAAAAACTCATAATAGAATTTATTTATTTACAATTATATATATACAATTTCCTATTTTTTATTTTATTTTATTTCCTTTTTCATCCGACGACTGTCAAGTCATGTAGTGCTTTAGATATCGCCCGTTGACAGGGGTGCTGAGAACTTCTCCATCAATATTTTCCAGGAGAAAGGAATTTTTTCCTTCTGGAGCCGAGACCCTGAATGGTTCGTACCAAAGGTGGTCAAATTTTCCATGTTTCATGGCTTCTTCCCTTCTCACATCCCATCTTAACACCAAATCACCCGGAAAGAACTCTCTGTCCTTTGCTTTGAGATCGAACAATGCTTTCATATTGTCTTGGTATCTCTGCATTCTCTCATCAACCTCCACTCTGAGCTGTTGAACCTCAATCAATTGGTTAATTCTTCTGGTTATATGATTGGGCTCT
This sequence comes from Picea engelmannii, assembly GCA_009831015.1. NCBI lineage: Eukaryota > Viridiplantae > Streptophyta > Pinopsida > Pinales > Pinaceae > Picea > Picea engelmannii. The sequence goes on from ML824010.1 coordinate 31,433, forward strand.
TCGTTTTGATCCTGCCATAATTTCATCACTGGCAATGCTAAGTTTATAGGTAGAACCACATCGGTCCCATATACCATCTGAAACGGTGAAATGCTGATAGACCTTTTAGTGCTGATGCGATTTGCCCATAATGCGTGCTTCAAATGGACATGCTAGGACCTCTTGTTTTCGTTCAGTACATTTTTTATTACGTTTACCAGGCTCTTATTAGATGATTCAGCCAACCCATTTCCCTGAGGGTAATAAGCAGTGGAATGGCCGAGAACAATACTGTACTTTTGGAAGAAGTCGACCATAGCCATGGACTTGAAATCTTGGGCGTTGTCAGTAACGATCTTTAGGGGACACCCGAATCTTGATAAGATGTTATCTTTCAAGAAGTCGATCACCACCGAATCTGTTGCCCTTTTAGTTGGAATTGCTTCCACCCACTTTGTAAAATAATCTGTGGCCGTTAAGATCCATTTATGCTGAGCACTGGAATGGGGATTAATTTCCCCTATAAAGTCTAATCCCCATTGTTGAAACAGGCCTTTAGTTTTGACTGGAATGAGTGGTAGTGCAGGGAGTTTCTTCTTACCAACGAATATTTGACACGAGTAACAGGCACGTACTTTGGCATTGACGTCCGAAAATAGTTTCGGCCAATAGTATCCGGCCCTCAAGATATTGTAGGTTGTGGCTCTCCATGCATGGTGTCCTCCACAGATTCCTTCATGAAACTCGTCTATGACCTGTGGGGTTTCTGATTCAACCAAACAGACAAGTAGAAACCCGAGTGGATCCTTCCAGTATAGTTGGTTTTCTGAGATGCAATACTTGACAGCATGGAGTTTCAAGGTTCTGTATTTGGCAAGAATTAATCCATCTGGGCATTTCAGGTTTAACAAATAAAAAACTATATTTTTATACCAGCCCGATGATATGAATTTTTCTTCAACTTTGCTTGGATATGTCTGGTCATCCGGCTCTTGCAAACGTGTGTCTCCATCTTCCCCTTGTAGGCAATTTATGTCAAGAGCTCTAAGGTTTGACTCAGCCAAGAGTTTGGCCAGACCCTTTCCTTTTATCAATTTAGTTGGCTTGATTTCCAGATCAAATTCTTGTATTTTAGCGAGCCAGCGCCCTCGTTTTCCATCACTATCCGGCTGTACCAATATATCCTTCACAACACTGGTTAGTACGTACGCGATAATTTTTGAATGAAGAACGTACGTTCTGAATGCTTTTAGCGCTTTCACCATTGCGTACGCCTGTTTTTCTATTATATCATATTTTAGTTCGACGTCTCTAACGCTCTTGCTAAAAAACGCGATCGAGCATTCAAAACCTTCATCATCTTTTTGTAGTAATACCGCAGCGATGGTATGTTGAGAAGCGAATGAGAAGATGAGAAAATATTTCAAGTAATCTGGGCTTGTTAACACAGGTGCCTCGCTGATGACTTTTTTAATATGCTCGAACGAAGCTTTAGCCTCGGTCGTCCACTTTACTCTGCTATCTTTCTTCAGCATTCTGGTGATCAATTTGACAATTTCAGCAAAATTTGGTATAAACCTTCGTAAAAAATTTATTGTACCTAAGAAAGATTGAATTTCTTTAACGTTTCTAGGAATACTGATAGTTTGTATCGCTTCAACCCTCTTAGGATCAATCTTGATCCCATATTTAAATACGAT
>ML824010.1:33492-68410 GCA_009831015.1 Picea engelmannii
AAAGCGATATCCATGGCGCGCTGGAAGGTAGCCCCTGCATTCATTAAACCAAAAGGCATTTTATCATACATGAATGTACCCCATGGTGTGGTGAAAGCGGTTTTTTCTCTATCTTGCTCGTTCATGGCGATTTGATTGTACCCGGAAAACCCATCTATCATAGACATTTGATTTGCTCCAACTACCCTTTCCAGGACGTGATCCATTTTAGGAAGTGGATAATTATCTTTAAGAGATGACCTGTTCAAGTTCCGGAAATCTACACACAGTCTGATTTCTCCGTTCTTTTTTCTGACAGGGACCAAATTTGCCACCCATTCTGAGTATCTTAGAGGTACAATTATCTTTGCATCTAAAAGCTTCTTAACTTCTTTTTTAATAACAGGCAACAAAATGGGGTTAAACTGCCTGAGTTTCTTCCTAAAAGGCTTGACCCCGGGCTTCAAAGGTATCTTGTGCTCAATTATAGAAGTGTCGTATGTTCGAAGCTCATCATAGGACCAGGCAAAAACATCTTTATACTGTCTGAGTAAGTCTCTATACTGGTCTTTTACTTTAGGAGGGAGGAATTTAGATATCTTTACTGTCCTGGAATCTTTTTCAGTTCCTATGTTGAAATCTTCCACTTCTTCTGGTTGGGGCTGCAAAGTAGACTTCACAGGTATATCGTTCTGATCGAAGAGTATTTCCAAAGGAATTAAGCCTTTCGGGTTTTGGTTATTTTTGAGGATCAACATGCGATGATCCACTATTTTTTCTCGGAAGGTTTCAGGGTCTTCATCTTCTCGCATAATCCACATCGGGTCATTTTGGTTTTCTTGATCTGGATGAGTTTTAGAGAATTCACCTATTGCTATAAGAAATTTCTGAATTTGTTCGTCATCTTCAAAGACCTACCAATGTCGGACATTGTCTGGTATAGAGGGTTTATATCTGATTTCAATATGATATTTCAATTTAACATTCGTGGGAGGGGAAAAGGTCGAGGCTGCCTTAGCCAACGCGTCGGCATGTAGATTCTTTGTGCAAGGAATAAAATGGACCTTTATAGATGAGAAAAAATTCTCCATTAAATCCCAGGTGCAATTTCTGTATGTTCTTAGTCTGGGATGCTTGGCTTGGTATTGTCGATTCACTTGTTTTACTATCAATTCAGCGTCACCGTAAACCTCCAAGTTTTTTATATTCAACTTCCTTGCAGCCTCTAAACCCAAGATTAATGATTCATACTCACATACATTGTTGGTGTAATCTATGTCCCACTGCAAGTGATATGAGAAAGGAACGGTAAACTTACCTTCAGGTGCTAACAAAAGTATGCCAGCACCAGGTCCTTCAGAAGATGAAGCGCCATCGAAGTACATTTTCCAGATACCATCTTTGCATAGTTCTTCAGTCAAGGGGCTAAGCTCTTCTTGCTCCATATTGAATTCTTCTGGACACCCATGTAAACCATCATCAAATGACAATATGCAATTTCCTAGATCTTTATCTGCAACGTAAATGGGAAAGTTGTTTGCATTCTGAGGATCACTGACAGTATATGCCAATCTTGTTTCTCTGTACAACCAGGTAAACTGACCGCCAAATATAGGGATTGTGGCATATGACATGTCCAATTGTAGAGAACCCCCCAACTTGGCTCCCCATGATCTGGATAACAACATACCATATTTGGGGGGAATATCCGAAATAACCACATCCATCAGGATACTCTTGACCGGGACCTGAGCCAGGGTAAATACCAGATCTTTTATCATTCCCATACATTTAACTTTTCTTGAATCAAACGAGTATAGGTCTCCATAGGGTCTAGTGATCTGAAGTCCCAGCCTCTCCATTATAGTTTTGGGCATAACATTATGTGAAGCCCCGGAGTCTAACATGCAGTTATGCAGTAACTGGTCATGTATATTCAGGGTGATATAGAAAGGAGCGACATTGTCTTTAAATCCCTCAAAATGAGGACCAAAAGTGATGTTAGGTCTGTCATCTTCTAGGTTGATAACTTCGGAGTGACTTTCTGGCTCATAAACGCCCATCACTTTGGCAATTTGTTTCCGATAAGTGGGGTTTTTTGCTAATTCTACCAAAGGAATCGGTATTTTAATTTTATTTAATTCGTTTTCAAAATTGTAAGATGTATTGGCCTTGTTCGTTTCTTTGGTTAAGACTTCCGAGTCTTTTTCTTCCGACTTGTTTGTCTGGATCGCTTTATCACTTGTGACCTTAGCCGCAGATGTAACTTTATCTATCGACCTTATTTCCTTTGTTTGGGTTTCAGCCCTTTTTGCCTCAGACTCTTGAGTCTTTGTTATCTTGATTTTATTGTTGGGTAACAATGTCTCTTCCAAAGGAGTTTCATGAGATTGATCCCTTGGGAGGATTTTCTTAGGTTGGTTAGTTGAGGTGGGCTTATTTTTTGATCTAAGATTGTATCTGGGTTGAAAATCAACCGCTATCATTTATGTTTCTGGTTGAGATACGCAGAGGTCAGTATGATCACCTTCTTCTTCTTCATTAGACGGTTGAGGAGTATTTAAGGATTTATCATAGTCTTATCTAGTCAGAAATGGCTGCGAACACTCATCACCGAAACATGCAACTTCATCTTCTGAATCTCTGAAATCTTGGAGGTCAGTCGCTCCTATAATTTTTTTGTTTTTTAGTGGAGCTTGTATTTTTTGATCTTCGTTCTTTATTTGCCTCTGTTGATTTTGGGGATTTGGGTTTCTCCTGAAATCTCTTTTGTTAGAAGGATCAGCTTTGGCATGATCCAACTCCATCCTAGAGACTTTTTTAGAGAGATCTTTAATTATTCGGGCCATATCATCCACTCTGTCGTCAGTATATCTATTTGACCCCGAAGTACCTGCTGGTTCCCTATAGCGTCTATTATCACGGTTGACTGTTTCTACTTTAGCCTTCACTTCCCTGAAGCCATCATATTAGATTCTATTTCGACAGCGTCGTCTTGCATTCTATTCAGGGTGTCTCCTCTTCTTTCTCGCAAAAGTAGGGCAAAATCAGGTTCGAAAGCTCCCGCAAAGGTTACTTTGGCTGATGGTTCAGAAGGTTTAACAACGGCTGGAATTTTATTATATAGTTTGTTAAATCTTAGAATAAATTCCATAACTATTTCTAAGTTCTTTTTCTTTAGAGACCCAAACTCGGTAAGGTAATATAAGTGATCTTTCCACTCTCCCCACTGTGCGATGAAAGCATCTTCTAATGCATCATATGTGCGAATAGAAGCTGCAGGAAGATTCCTAAACCAAGTTCGGACCTGTCCTTCAAAGGTCTGTACAAGAAGCCTCGAATAAACATCCTCGTGTTCAATACCACAGATGTCTGCGAATTGGTCGAAAAAGTTTATATTCTCAGCTGTGGTTAGATCTCTCTCCCCAGTGAACTTAGGGAGATTTTTAATGTAATTGTCAGGTAAATCATGGAGGTGAGCGGGTAAAATGAGGGGAGCGTACCTTACTGCTACTTTTGCAAATACTCTGGGTGGAGGGACATTACCTCCTCCTCCTCCAACACCTGCCATTGACTTGGGAGTAGGGAATGAGGGTGTAACACACTGTTTTGAATCAGGTGAGACAGGGAAGTTCTATTGAAAGAAGGCTAGGATATCAAATGACAAAGATCTTTCTAAAGGACCTTTTCCCTTATTTACAAATGAGAAAGATTGAGGGATTTCACTCCTAAATTCAGAATAGTCTGTTTTCAGATCTCTGGTATCGGACAGAGGGCTGCAGGAAGTAGGGGTTTCTAAAGGGAATTTAGTCTTCAAAAGTGGAATTTTGGGCTTATGAACGGTAGTGGTTGCTTCAGATGAGCCTCTTGCTTTTAAAAATTTTTCAGGATCATTAACAGGTGTAATCAGCCTGCCATCCGGGTTCTGTCTGGTATGCCTTCTACCAGATGCCAGTTTGTGTTTCAGTGGAGTCGCCAAGTGAAATATTTTAAAAGCCTTAAAAAGGTGTGCACTCTATCTTCATTATCAACGAGTAACACTATCAACGAAATAGTTTGTCGTTTTCCCAGGGAAAAGATTTCGTAACTTCGCTCCACGGCAATGGCGCCAGAAAGATGTTGTTCTTGAGTCTGTACTAAGGCTTAAAGTACAGTGTCAAGGCATCCAAAAGTATGTAAAATATGAATACGAAGATAAAGTCACCTTCGGTGTAGGAAACTAATGAAGGTTTCTACGTTCTCGCTGTCTAGCTTCCAACTGTTCCTGGGTAGTAATATATTGTTCAATGGCTGTCCATGAACGTTCCAATTCCTCACGGGTGTTCGTTGTTTTAAGGGTTATGTCAAAAATATTTAAAGCTATATGTATTTGATTAGATAGCCCGGGTTGAATATTTGGTTGAATTGCCGCGGGGACAGTCATTGAGGAACAATACCAGTATGAGAATGATTTAACGAGAGATTTCAACGTTGTTTCAATTTAGTCGAAATAAGAGAAAATTTTGCATGAAGAACAAAATAGGAATGCAAACCGAAGGCCCTTTCCCGTAACTGTATTACTTTTTAGTAAAGATGTGGAATGAGGGAAAAACATTTGTTGTGGGTAATGTAAGATTCTTATCAGTAGAAAACTCACACATACACAGAGGAAGAAATTGACATAGAAATAATTCACATAGTGTAAATAAATATAAAATTATGTAAATGCGAATTGGTCTTACACCTGCTGATAGCTAGTGCAGAGGAAAAACAAGATGCAATTATAGAAAAATAAAATCCCTTCACTATAGTAGTGGTCATACTAAGTTACAGTGATACACATCAATTATGTAGAGCAAAATGAAAAGAAACAAGAAAACATAATGAAACAAACTTGCAACACAGTCATGACGGAATCAGGAGTCTTCAAATTGCTTGTATTAACTTCTCAATTGCAAAATCTCTATTACATTCCTTACCAAAAAGTCCAGCCCTTTGGTTCTTCTTTTGGTGATCTATTTATACAAATTTGCCCTATCATACTCTATTTTCAAAAAGTGCCAGGTGCTTCCTTTACGTGACTCGGTGCATATGATACATCTGTCCGTAAAACTGGATACAAGCTATGAAAATTCCGTTTGGCAGTTGTTAGGAGCTCACTCCATCTCTTCTACTCCATTTTCAAGAAGGGCCAGGTGCTTGTTTTTTCATAGACTCAGTGCATATCTTACATATGTCCACGAATTGGGATACAAGCTGTGACGGCTCTGCTCGACAAATGCCTTCGGAAAAATAGCACTCTCGGGATAATTGTGGAAGTTTATTCCCCATATGTGCATCGACAATATCAAGGGCGCCGAGTTGTGTGTTGGGCTGAATCAAATGTTCATCAATTTGAGCCATGTTTACTCTATCCAAATTAGATATCTCTGCCAAATTTCTCTCATTTTTCTCCTTCATGCCGAGGGAGATCCGCTCTATATTCACCTGCCTTAGCGTCTCTGTGTCATCTCCACTATTCATCCCTAACAGCTCACCATTCATGACTTTGAAAGTTTCTTCTAGCGAATTCGTCACTTTTTGAGCCTGCTCCTTGCTTAAAGTAATATCATGTTCCCAGTTTTTTAACAAAATATTACCCCTAGTTTGTTCGGCAATGGTCAGTCCGGGGGCCTCTGCTGAAAATCTGTTGTTGGTGGCTATCACTACTTCTTGGAAGGTGATCCGAGCAGCTTCTGCGTTTCTTTCCTTGATAATCAGATTTTCAGAAATCTGATGCATTAACAGGCAGTCTTCTCTAAACTCCCCTACTTTGTTTAGTAGACTTTGTTGAGCAGAAGAGTTCCTGCTCCGAATGTCGATTGCTCGGGATTTAACAATCTCGATGTCAATCACCTGGCTTTCTGCGACCTCTAACTAAGCCTGTAACTGTGTGATCCTCTCCCTCTGCTGACCCGACTGCACTCGACCCTCTCGGATCACTGAGTTTGCTTGTTCCAGCTTGGTTTTGAGGACTTCGATTTTTTTCTTATCGGCCAATTTGGCCAGCTCTATTGCTCCACTCGCTTGACTCTTAGCATCTTCCGCAACCGAAGCTACTCGGGCTTCAAGAGTCTTGATCAAGCGATTCTTTGCTTTGATCTGATTATTCAACACCCCAACCGAGAATTGATTCACCGTCGCGTACGCTCCCAGCGTCCCTGCAATCTCCGTGGCAAATTCATATTTCCTTTTGTTCATCCCATCGGTCATCACTTTGAACCTTTTGACAGTTGATCCTTCCTCCTGAGAGAACTCCCTTTTCACAACTGCCTTTCTCTTTTTGTCGAAGAAAAATTCATTGGGAGGAAGTTCTTCTGCTCTGACTGGCCTTAGTTCTTCTCCGAAAATCCATCGCTCCTATATGTTTCCTTGTGTTGACTGCAAAGGGGTGACAGAGGTGATAGGTTCCCCGATTTGCTTCACGGCCTTACCTGGTGTATCAAAGGAGTCTTTCTCCTTCAGATGATTAGAGGTCTTTGTCTCTGTCCCTGTCTCCAGATTCTGAGCTTCTGGCGGGTCTGTGTTTTTTGCTTCCACCTCTGGACCATGTTCCTTGGGTGGGTCAGTTGTCCCTTTTTCTGTTTCAGGATTCTTTCCCTGTTCGGAACTCTTCCCCTTTTCGGGACTCTTCTCCTGCTCAAGATTCTTCTCCTGCTCCCCTTCCTGATGTTTTTCGGGATTAGAAGTTTTCCCCTCAGAACTTTCGGCCTCTTTTTTTTTATCCTTGGAAAGTCCCAAACCTCCCAGCACAACGGGGAGGCATCTTTTCCTATGTTCCTGAAATTTTAAAACAGAATCCCTGTCTTCGGGTACTAGAGACCTGATTCGAAATTGCACTTTCGTATAGGACCTCGCCCCCCAGAAAACATCATCCGAGGGTGAGCATTCATGTTCAAACTTCTTTAATCCACAATTTCCTAAATGGGTGCTTACAACCCTCTGAGGATCATGCTTTTTGTACTCAATAGAGACTAGGCTCAAGTCATCTAAGGTTGCAGCCTCAGCCTTAACATGTCCGAAATCTATTAAGGAATAGGAATTAAGCCGAATAGGGAAAAACGACCATACCTTCTTCATTGATGCTTTCAGTTCTTTGCTTACGTCGCTGATCACTATTTGTCGATCAATCTCGCGACATGCCAGTTTGTCGGGGATAAATTGTGGGAGCGCCAGAGGAGGAACAACAGCTCCGAAAACTCTAAAATAGGAGAATTCTTCTTCTACATACCAGTCCGCGATACTGCTCAGATTCGCAGGAATGCTATCCGAGATGCGGGGTGGCGAAAGACCAAAAATGGTGATGTGCAGGGGCACCATCACCCAGTTGAAAATCTCATAAATAAATTTATTTGCGTTGTTTTCCCACAGCTTGTTGTGGTACTCATGTACAGTTTTTTCTTCGGTTGGACTCCAAGCCCAATTCATCAAAGGAAAAGGTGTCATGGAGCATATTGCGTCCATGATATACGCGGACATGAAGAATCCGGATGGTCTCCCGGCTGCTTTTTTCTCATGGTACTCAGTGACTCTGTTGAACAAACTATCGGAGAGCATCTTAGCCCAATTAAATGAGCAACCTTCCACTACCCGAGAGATGAGAGGTACCCACTGAATGTAGGAATGGGTGGTATCTTCCCATCCGAAAAGCCGACAAGTCATCATCGCCACATACATATACTGTGGCTCTAATGAAGTAATTGAATACACACCCTTGTCATTCGCTCTGAATGTTGCGGAACGCGAGACCCACTCTTTAATCAAACTAGGCATGGTTTTATCATATTCCTCACATTCCTTCTTTTTGAATTCCTCCAGGAATTCTTTGCCATATGTATATTCAAAATTTGTTGGGAGCTTGTACATAGATTGGATATGTTCTGGTCTGAAAGTCCCGACTGTGTTCCGTCGGTCATTTATGATAGTTCTAGTGGGTAGGTCAACGTGATCCAATGCCCATCGGATCATGTCATAGTATGGGAGCAACCGAGGTCTGGTTGCAACCAGGTGCATCCCCAACTGAACAATTCTCTTATATTTAGTGTTCAGATCATCCTTTTCAAATTCATTATCATCGGAGTCTGAGTAGTTAACCAACTCGGCTTGCAGAATGTCTGAAACAAATGACCAGGTGGGTACTGAGCCGCCAGTCCGAGGTGAAGTATCTGAGATGTTGTCTGGACCCTGTGCTGCAACCTCAACAGTCGCTTTCGCTGCTCTCCTTGGGGCCATGGCTGACGCTTGCTTTTTCGCTCTTCTACAATAAACCTGTGTATACATGCAGAAATGAGTTCCCTAGGAGCAAGGTGAGCTATGTGCACTTATGATAAACATTTAAAAAGAATGAAAATCTCATATATATTTGGAAACTCTGTACCTTTGAAATAAGTCTGTCAAATCACAAATAAAACCAAATTTAATGTATGAATCCAATCTTATTTATTCGTAGATTTACCCTACTTTTTCATTAATGTCATCAATGTTCGGCGGCTTGACAGGTAGTCGGGTTATGGAGAGAAAGTAAATACCTCGTGAAGAGTGCCAACCTCGATGCGCGGGATGGATCTCGTTTAATTTAAAATTACAAATCTTAACGACTTAAAGAATTTTCTCATCTTTTGCTGTATCGTGAATCTCCTTTTCATATTTTGACTCTTCAACTCGCGAGACTGCGAGTGCCGATTTTAATGTAATTAATGGAAATCGTGATTTGGCGCATCCTTAATCATATAATTAACCTAATCGTCATATCGCAACTCGGGAATTCGAAGACAAGCTTTTGGAAGAATGATATGTCGAGTTGCGATATTACGATGTGGCAATAATTAAGACTCAAATTATAAGAAGGAAATCTTAGATTAAGCGACTAATTAATCTCGCTATAATTATGTCACAACTTCGTGAATCAGAGTTTTGGACACCCTAACTCGATGAAAGAAAGTGTCGAGTGACGATGTGTCGAGAACCAAACTTAATCATGGTTAGTTTTTTTTACCCTTAGTCTCCAACCAAGGTTATCACAAAGTCATCGTGTTCTTCGGCTATCGGCGCTGCAAGAACAAAAACCTGGGTTTGATGTACGCCGAGGCGTGAAACCCCGACAATGCCTAATCATGGGTTAAAGTTTTCACCCTAGTTAATGCCTTAAGAGAAAATCAAAATCGAGTTCGCAGTTTCGCGACTAGGGACTTGTGAATTCAAAAATTAAAGTGTCTGACTTGCGAGACCCCGAAATAAAATAAAAGAGCAAACATTTTTGCAAAAAATGGACCCTTTTTGAAAGTGACAAAGCATTGCTATTCATGGGACAAGATTTCATAGCTTTATGATTTCGGAAGGAGAAGAAAAGCGACTTTAGATCTCAAGTATCAAAAATTGAAAATTGAGCGAGGTGAAAAACAAGGGCGGTTCCAACAGGTGGAGCTTGAGGGTTTCCTTGGTTGTGTCCTCCCCTCCATCCTTGAATCCAAGGATGTTGGTACTTAGTAGACCAGTTTTTCCAACCTGGTGAGTTCCACTGTTGTTGTTGATAATAAGGTGGAACTTGAGACTGTAGATCTGGGTATGTGGGTTGATTCCCAGGCTGCCATGGCCTCCTAGGTGCATAAGAAGACTCCCCAAGGTCTCCACTCCTATAGATGGCTAATAAACCAGGAAATCATGGACATTTTTCAGTCACATGGTCTTCTGTACAGAAGCCACAAACTGAAATGTTATCTCATGGGCACTCCCTTTTGGAATGCTTCCTCCTGCATCTTGGGCAATATATGCTCATTGCTACATTTTCCTCCTCCTATTTCTTTTTTATTTTAAGGGTATCCAACTGAGAACCTATTGTGCTTAGGATGTCTATCTTGAATTTTTCTAGAAGGTTCCCTATCTCTTCTCTTATAATACCACCTGAACTAACTAGTTTTAAGCTTCTATTGTAAGGGTCCCGAACATTTTTTCCTGTTTTGGCTCTACTCCTTGAGTAGTTTTTACACATTTCACATATTTCAGCAAATGGTTTATGATAAACATCACCCGATGCCATCAGGTTAAGCATCTCTAAATATTCTTCTAAAATTCCCTTAAGGAAAAGATCCCTAACTACATCCTCTGAGAGGTCATGGTATTTTGACTTCTGGGAGATATAACCAAATATTTCCATATAGTCTTCAAGGGTCTCGTCTTCTAACTGTTGGACTTTAAATATGTCATTACGAGACTCTTTGGTCTTGCAATAGTCTTGGTACTTCTTAAGAAAGATGTCTTTCATGGATTCCCAAGACCTAATACTGGGTTCTCCCAACCCCATGAACCATCTTAATGCAAAGTCTTTGAGGGTGGTAGGAAAGAGTTTTAATTTCTGGGCATATTTCACATAGTTGTAGCTTCTGCACAAGATGTCAAACTCAAATAGGAAGGTGTCTGGATCTTCACTGTTTTTACCATAAAAGGTAGGCAGTGCTGAGAGAGGAATATTCTTCATGTTGGCATCAGGGATGATTTTAAGGATGGAAATTTATTTTGAAATGTAGAAACCTTGGCGAATATTACTAGTCCTTCATATTCCAACTATAAATGATTGGCGATATTTTTGCAAAAATATTCAAATTTCTAAGGATTTTATATAGCTTTTATAAAATTTTGGCTATTTTTAAGGTAAAATAATTTTATCCTATAGAATTTGGACGAATTTTTTTTGAAATAGCGAATCTTGGTTTTGGAAAAACCATCGAAAATTAGCCCATGAGCGAAATTTAGCCCCTAAAATCATCCCTGGTTGGCATTTGGAGTGGTGTCTAAAATCGAAAATCCGAAGGTAGTTTTAGTTTGGTTTCCAGTTTCTTCTTCCTCCACTTGTCTTACATTGTTATGGTCCTCCTAACCACCCATATTGGCTTGGTTTCCAAAAGAGAGTACCTAAGTGGTTTTATATTTGAAGAGAACAAAGTTTCTCTTTGATGAAAAGATCTTCCTACTGATTGGATGTCTGCGACTCTACTCGATCTGGTTGAGATTATCAGTGCCAAAGTTTTTATGTCAATTTGAGAGATAATTACATTGGCTGAGCTACCAAACAAAAGATTCACCTATTCAGGGTCTATGATATCCTTAAAATTAGAGGCCCCTGGTGGTGTAAAAGAAAAGGTTGTATTGTTTGGTTCTACGAAAGGCTTGAGTGGTCTTGCCTCCTGTCCTAGTATGATTTATGCTTCAATTTCTTGTTCTATAGTGCTCCCTGTGTTAGTCCCTTCAGAGACTATTTTATCTCTTTGGGTTGAGCTAGCTCCTATTTTTTGGTATCGGTCTGTGGATTTTATAAGCGGAACATTCCTTCCCCAAAAGAGATCGGAAGGAACCTTGATTGAAAGGTCTGATTTTGATTTAATGTATCTACCTTGTGGCTCTCTAGGCCTATTCATGAAAGAAAGAAAAAACAAAAAGAAAAAGCTACCATTTGATTCCTAGGTATATTCATGAAAGAAAACAAAAAGAAAAACTACTATTGGGTTTGGGGGAACCTGCTATAGCAGATGCATAGGTTCTTACCTCCCGTCTTAAAGTTCCCCCACCACCAAACTAATGCTAAGGTCTAGAAATGGTCTAATTCCTAATTACTTCTTACCTTGAGACAACTCCCCGGCAATGGCGCCAAAATGTTAGGTGATTTATATGTACTAAAAAAGACACTAAACTACCCTCAATTAAATTGTCAACCCAGGGTAAGTAAACTTAGAGTTGTATCAAAATATATGCCAAAGTTAAAAGGTTGGTAGGAGTATATTCTAACTAAGGAAAGTCGCTATCTAAGGCTAATCTACTCAAGGAAACCTATATAATGAGAAAACCCTACTAAGCAACTTGAAACTAGGTAATCTAAGTACTGTTGGGCCAAGGACTGATGGATAGTTCCTAAGAAAGCAAGTAAAAACCCTATTCAAAGAAAACTAGTTTAACGATAAGCAAAAGAAAACTACTAAGCATAATACACAAATGACAAAAGCAAACTTCTTTAACTTGCCAACCTACATTCAATGAGTAACTACCCTATGAAAGCAAATAAATAAGCAAGTAAGCAAAAACACCTATCTAACCTATCAAAGCAAGTATACAAGCAAGCAAAGGCACCTAACTAACCTACTAAAGAAAATACAAGTAAGCAAAGGCAACTAACTAACCTACGAAAGAAAATAGACAAGTAAGCAAAGACTTCTCATTGAACAACTACCTAGCCTAAGAGGCAAGTGGACTAAATGCCTAATGCAAAACTATTTCTCTTGCATGAAAAGAAATCTAAATGCTCAATGCAATGCATGAAAGGAAATCTATTCTATTGAAAGGAAAAAAGACTACCAACTAAACTTATGAAAACAAGAAGCTATCTCTTCTAATCTACGAAAGCAAGAAACTATCTTTAATCTATGAAACACTCAAATGTGATGCTGGTGGTTGTGTGAATGCCTTCGGTGGTGATGGTCAATATCTCGATGACACTTGACAACAAAGGACAGTTCTAATGGTATAAGCTCAATACTAATTTCAATGGAAAAATGAAAGCTTTGAAGTAAACAGTCCAATGAAAACTTAGTCATGATAACAGTAATGTTAAATACCCTGCATATTCATGTATAAACCATCAACAACATAATGAGACTTAATTGCATTTTAATCTATGAAAGGAAATTGCGGAAAAGAAAACTATGCTCTGTCTATTCTAATCATTCAAGTCATGACGAATTAAAAACATAAATTAAACTATGATATCAAGAAGTAAATTGACAATTACATTAACCAATAATGAAGCAAATGAAAGCTATCTAAAACTGAAGTAAGCAAGCTAAGAATGGGAATTAAATCTATCCATCCATCAACATCCCTGTCAAAGAAAACCCAGATTAAAACTATGTTTTGTTCTAATTACAAATCTATTCTAAACTTGACTGTAAAATTGTAAAAGAAACCAAGATTTAACATTTAACTGCATATGAGGGTTAGTAAAGAGAGAGAGACTTTTTAATTGCACACAGAATTAGTAAAGAGACTTTCTAATTGCACACAGAATTAGTAAATAGACTTGCAAGTCTATTCCTAGTGTATCAAATCAAAACATACTATCACATATCATCATCTAACTTGCAAAAGAGAAGTAAAACAGTGAGCTACAACAAACTAATTAATTAAATAAAACATGCATATACAGGAAATAAGAAAGAGCGAATTGAATTAATAAATGCATAAATAACATAAGAACAATCACCAGACTGCTAGTGGGCCCCCCAGAAAGTCATGGCTACCTTCTACAAGCACACCATGAACTTCAATAGGCCGAATTCACCATGAAAGTTAAAAACGCAGTTCTGGCACTATTCTGGCAATGTGAAAAATAAAAAACAGAGTACAACAAGTTTATCTCCAATCTGATGGCTCTTCTACTTGCTTAACAATCTAATGACCATCCTGGTAGTATTTATAGGTTTACAAACCAAGTGGTCGATCACAGGAGGGTCGAACCACCTCTAAATTTGGCAAAATACAATAAATGCAGCCATAACTAATAAAACGGAGGAAGCCAATAATCGCCCTCTTTGGACAACTGAAATTGAATTGTCTTGAGCTTAGTAGCTGGAGGGGGCGATGATAAACAAAACCCACATGCTCGATTTTTCCATCACTGGACGCCAATACCATAATCTCCAACTCACCTTGCATTTTTGTGCAATACTGGGTGCTGGAACGAGTGCCAGATCGGTACCGGAACGAGTGTTGGATCAAGTGTCGAATCAAGAAACATGGTGTGTTTTGCCTTGTAACAACAGAAAAACATGAATTAACTCTTGGAAGCATAAAAACATGATAAATTAAACTCGATTTAATCATAAAACACGAATTACACGTACCTTATGTCGATTATACCATTTTATCATAAAATTCTTCAAAAAGATCCTTTGAAAGATGAAAAATGGATATGTACATATAGAAAAAAGTGTATAATAACGTCATGAAAATGATTATATCTCGGGCCCAACACTCTTCAACAGAATTACCCGAGAAGAATACCCAAAGTATATCCCACATAGCGACCTAGACTCTTGTCGGAAAAATCGGTAAGTGCGGACACAAACTGATCTCCCTAGATTCACTACGAAACTAGAACAAAACAAGACAATACACTACTCTTTCCTTGGATTTAAATTATCAAATGAGAAATGGATCTATAACATACCTTTTAAATATCGAAGATCCGACTTCGCCAATGCAATCCAAGGTCTGTCATGAAACTTATGGAGAAATATCTGCAAAAGAACACAAGCCAACGAAGATAATAATAATAGATCCTACTTGATATGAAACTATGTATGTGATCAAGGAATCATACAATATGGACAAATAATATTCATATAGGAAAGAAAATTGCATCTATATTAAATAATAGAAAGTGAGATTATGACCAAAGCCTTAATGTCGTAAGGTCCGTTCCAATTGTTCCTTGCTTCCCACACACTTCTGATCCATAGATTATGTGACTATAGATATGAAAGTCACTCACAATCTATGTTGACAAAAAAAATCTCAAAGCCACTCTAACCAAGCTAACAATATCAAGCCAAATTTCCAATCTAACTTCCTCCATGAGAGCTCCTCTCCTTTTATAAGATGAAGAGGATAAGGTGAGGAGGTTAGGATGATCCCACTAAATTAGAGAAGCAAGTAAGATCCAAACCGATCCGAGGCCACCTCACCATAGAAGCTTCTCCTTCTAGAAGCATTGATAAGATGCTCATTTTTCCCACATATGAAAATAATCGCATGCCTAGAATTGAGCAGAGTGTGATGACGTCGCAGGCCAGGTATAGTATAGCATGCGATGATCTAGGATCATCGCACCCCTAGAACTGGATATGGTGCGACGATCCTCCTTACTAGGCTTTTTACAAAGGAAAATATGATTTCATCTCTCAGGTAAAGTTCATCCCCCATCTTTCCTTGGGAATTCAGGCCACTGATCCTTCTCAAGACAACAGATAGGTTTACATCATTAACGGTCATAGGGATGACAAAAATAATGTGTAACACAGACATAAGAGCTCTCGATGACCAGGTGTTCCCGAACATATGACGGTCGTATTTACACATGGTGGCAAGAACAACCCCCATTTTCCCTTGCATAGAGGTTCTGAAATGGTTCATTGACCATATGGATGGGAAAAAGTTCTTGATCAACGATGAGAATGGAAAATGCATCAGAGTTTTCCTCACAACATAAGTCCAGAAATACAACAATCTTAGGGACCCAGAGGAGTGACTCAACACGGACTTCGTGGTGAATTTATATGAATTCCATGACACCAGCCGATTGATGGCCTCATGGTGGAAGGAAGACAAGAAGTTCACTAACCGGAGCAATGACTAGTCTGGAACAATCAACCTGAGGGATCCATACATCTATTTTATGGCTCTCATCTACCAGTTATATGGAGAAAAGGATTGCTCCAATTTTCAAGATCTTGGATGCCTTTGGCGTACACAGTGGTGATCGTCGGGAGAAGCTTCAACTGGGGAGCGATAATTTCAAAACAATTAATCATCTATGTACAACATGCTCAGACACTGAAGGAAGGGGAGGCACCCCCTTTCTACATGGCCTCGTACCTACTTTATGTCATGTGTGCAAGGAACTTCTTTGGCGGCATGAATCTAACCTAGCATGTTGCGGAGCTCCCAGTCCATGTCTACTTCAACATACTATGGGAGAATAGGTACAAAAATTCTTACGCACTCATCTGCGATGAATTCACCGCTTGCATTCATTTTATTATTTTTAAGAAGGAATGCCCAAGACTATTTGTGGCAGCCAAGAAAATGATAGCAAAGGTAGGCCATTGGTATTTAGACGAACACTCAACCTACATTAGGGTGTTCGAGGCCCACCGGAGCACCACATCTCCTTCCCACTCATGTCCCAGACCGACTCATTGTTGGAGAAATATTTTATCAGACCATCGTGCAGGGCTATAATGCCACATTGGTCAAAGACAAGAAACGAGCTTTCATACCCTCAGTTTTCATATAGGTGTTGGTTACTTTAATTGCTTAATTAATTCAAACAATGAAGTGCTACATAAATTGTCAACCCAGGGAAGTCTATTTATTTCAAAGGTAACCACGCACTATATATGCTCAATTCCAAAAGCAACTTAGAGTTGTAGTAAAGGAAACTATATTAATCACACTTTCCTTGAATGAACTGAAGTTCTAGCTTGAATTACAGAACAACAAACTACTTATTGCAGATCTTAAAGAGATGATTAATATAAAAAATCCTGGATTACATTAAAATAACAACTGCAACAGGAAATAACAACTATTTTGTAACCAGAGAACAGGACCCTATTCCCAAGCAGGAACTCCAGCACCTTGTTTCTGACTAACACACTTTCATAAAAACATTAATGCATAGAAGGCTTACTCTATCTAACAGAGAACAGGACCCTTAATCCCTTCCATTAAGTAGGAACCCTTAGTACCAGTCTCTGATCAACACACTTGTGAAGATAACTGAAAGCTAACTAGTTCTATAGAGAACAGGACCTTCTAATCCCTTCCATTAAGCAGGGACCTTTAACCCAGTCTCTGATTAGCACACTTGTGGAAATAACCAAAATCTAACTAATTCTACAGAGAACAAGACCCTCTAATCCCTTCCATTAAGCAGGGACCTTTAACCCAGTCTCTGATTAGAAAACCTCATAAAATCATCACACAAGATTACTAATTAAAATGATTATGAACTTCGTGAAAATAATGTAACATTCAATAAAATAAATTTCTTAACAAGACAGAGTTCAGTAGTGTTTCAGCAAAGCAGAATTCACTAAAAGTAGTGTTTCGGCAAGACAAAAGTTAATCAAGGCATAAACAGAAATTACACTAACACACTATAAAACTAACGGGTGAATCTTGTGAAGAAGGTGGGCCCTCCCTTCTCACAAGATTCCCCTGAGACGAAAAGGATAGAAAAGAATGCTCAAAACATCCTTTTATTCATCTATCAATGGATCATATTACAATCTAGGAATGAAGTGCGTCCCTCTCTCTGAAGCTTTCTTAATACATAAAACTTGGGTCCCTTCGAATGATGATTTCCTCTTATTTAAAGAGGGAACCCCTTCAATACAATTGATCAAAAATTACAGATGTATATCTAAGTCCTATTCTTAGTCAGATCGACTTTCTAAACCAAAATAGGATGTCCTAGTCTCGCGCAACAGAATGCTATTACAAGTGCTGAATGAGGTGTTATTGTTATGGCTGGAGTAACAGTTCTTTCTCATTGCTGCTGATGTTGTTTGAGCACCGCAAATCGCGGGTTGTTTCATCCACGGGATTTGTGCTCTTGACTGTTTCATCATTATCATGTAGGAGTGATGGTTGGTGCTTGGCTCACGGTGCGACTGTTGTAGAGTTGTTGTTGACCGCTGACTGTGTAACGAATTCCTTTGTGTTTCAGCATCGTCGGTCCTGGGTTGTGTAACGGCTTCCTCTGTGTTTCAGCATCGTGGCCATGAACTGTGTAACAACTTTGTATTTCAGCATCTGCGACCTTGGACTGTGTAACCGCTCTGTATTTCAGCATCTATGACCTTGGACTGTGTAACAACTTTGTATTTCAGCATCTGCGACCTTGGACTGTGTAACAACTTCTGTGAATTGTTGTTTCAGCGACAGGCCTCAAATGCTAATCTGCAGTTTGAACTGTTTCAGCACTTATACATTTCTAATCAATGGTTAAGTACGAGAGTGATGTAAAATATTATGCAAAACAGATTAAACGTATAGTAATGAGAAGGGGCGTTGTATACCTTTGGAATGATCAAATAAAGTGATAATATGAGTTTAAATGTGGGTGATCAAAAGTGTAATAGTGGAAAACAGTATGGGCAAAAAGGTACATTGTGTGGTCCTAACAATAGGGTTTTATCTGGTGAAAGATACTTCTCAAGACAAACTAGAAGGGATGAGCCAACTTGAATTCAGGTTCATGACATGTTGATTCTGCAAGCACGACCCTAAAGGCCTGGTCCTTCACCATGCTTCGCAAGTATCATCCTACTAGTCATGCACTCATGATAAGTTTGAGGATGATTTTTTCATAGAGTGCACCCAAGACTAGGACGAGGTGGTGCATAGGATGGCCAACCCAAACATGACTAGGTTTAAGGCCATGAGCATGGACGAATAGGTGGAAACGATAGAGAAGTCAACTCAAGAGGCCATCAGGGCTAGGGAATAAATCAGAACGGAAGAGACAACAGAGGCACAGAGAAGGGGATTACTCTTACTACAAGGGGCACAAAGGATCATTGATCAATTGCAAAATTACCCCGATATGATAGAAATAACAAGGATCTAGGGTGATGACCCAGTCGAAAGCTGAGGAGAACCATGCAGCCTAAAGATGATACAGATTAAAGAAACCACCGGGTCACAAAACCTTAAAGCTCCACCACCACAGGTCGGATCACCAGGGGAAGTATCAACTCGACCCAAGATAGAGAGGACATTAGGAAGAACAAGTATACAAAATCCTTTGTTTGATCTAATAACCATCTACGATGATGAGGAGAGTTCAGAGGTGTCCCTGGTCATGTTGGTGCGAATTACAGAGGAGAGATATCCTGAGAGAGAATCCACCCTGGGTCCCGATGCTTCAACCCAGGAACACCTACAGAAGGAGCATGAGGTAGAAAGCACCTTGGATGCTAAGCCACTTGACATACCAGGAACTCCAATGGACAACTCAAGGGATGAGCTAGGATTGGGTGAACAAGGAGAAGCAATTCCACAATAGGAAATCGACATCTCAACATCCGATTACCAAGTAAGTATCGAACCTGCCCCTAATTCCTCGGTTTTGGCCAGTACCTTAACAGCCAATGAGAAACAACCAGAGGTTGATCCATCAGGACATACATAAGAGGTTCAGGAACCCGGTCTTCAACAAATATACAACGTCGGGAGCCTGGGAAACACTCTTACTTGGGGAGAAAAACAAATATCCAAACATGTTGATGAGGTCGCCGATATATAATAAATCACCTATGACTGAAAGAGGAAATCCATCGTGAAGAGAACCACCAAGAAAAGGAGGCTTACTCTGGATAGTTTGATCTTCATCACCACATAGGATAAATTGATCATCATAGAGCATGCCAAGATGTCTGAGCTTATCGACGCAAGGATGGCAATCACAGATGCCACCTTGGATAGAGAAAGGAAATATGAAGAGGATTTGGCTGCTATGCCAAAGGGGCTGGAGAATCTGTGTCATTTGGAAAAATACTATCAGGACTCCACACAGGTCACAGTATTTTTGAGAAGTGAATTCCAATATGCCTACAACAAATTCACAAATGAACTACACCTTTTTACTGCAGGGATAGCTGACTTCCAAAGAAGGCCCACCAAGAAGTGGAAAGAATTGATTACATCAACACAGTTCAAAAGGGACGAGACACCAAAGAGCACGACATTTGGGTGCTAAGGGACAACAACATAGATAAGATAAGGAAAGTGGTTGAATACTGGGTGAAAATGGCCCAAGAACCTCAACGGTAGATTCAAGAGAAATGGATTGATTGCGAAAGAAGTTGGGCCAATATTAATCAGGAGATGAAAGACATCGGTCTCCCAGAGTTCGGCTCACCCAAGGACTTTGTCGACTTGCATGACATACTCAAACAGCATGTAGAACAAGACTCGGCCTAGACTACAGATATTGCAAAGGTGGAAAACATGGCGCTAGGACAAATAAAACAGTTCATGGAGCACCTAATCAAGGCTCAAACAATATTACAGTAGTTAAGGGTCAAAATAGTCAAGTATCGGGCACAGGCAGTAGAAGTAAAGGATATCCTTTCGACCCCAATGGACCAACATAGATTATCATATGCCAACACATGCGATGAACTCTTTGTCAAATGGTTAGAGTATGAGAAGAGTCATCCACTTCAGTGAAACCATTTGATGACTATTAGAAGACAAATATGGAAGCACCATGTGGCGATGTTTTGTTTTACTTAGCTTGCACTTTTGATAGTTGTTTTTAGTTATGATTTGTTATAAATAAGAGGATCGACCTTTTAGAAAGGGTCGATGGTTTTGGCAAAGACCCTCATTTTTTGGAATTGTAAAGAACTATTTCGGAACTACTGTTGAGGAAAAGATATGAAATGATCTTACTCAAGCATTTTCAGATCTTACTTGGCTAAAGCAAGATATACGGGAATATCACCCTATGTTTATAGCCATCAAAATTTGTTTCCTAATCCACAAATATTGATTACAAGTTCTTAGGTTGATCTTTTTATAAATGAAAGTTTGCTGAAAAATTCAATATTTATGTAATTTTCTGAATATTATAGATGTGGAAATAAATATAGAGACAAAAGTAAAAAACACCAACTCAATAATCAAAATGGATGAGATATGAATAAATCATTTATTCCATTCCAATTTATCAAAAGAATCATTCTCTTTACAAAATTCCCTGAGGAAGTTTGGACCAAAGTCAAACTTAGATGTCCCCGATGAAAACCATACAAAAGGAATTCTGACAAAAAGTAAAAAACTAAACTTTAAAATATGGATCAATTTGCCACAGATTGCTACCCACTCGATTATGCACAATAGCCTTTATCAGTCATGAAATTTAATTCACAAACAAACAAGTCTACACAGACTATTGAAGATAGATCAACACCTTTGAAAAATGAGTGTTTGAATGATGTAATTCAGCCCTGAATCGTGTTGTATACAATAGGAACCTTCTATCATAAAAAAGAGTTAGGCTTTAAATCAATTAAAAAATGAATGAAAACTGAATTATCTCAATAAAACTCAAGAGAAGACCTTAGTATGCTTCTCCTTCTATTCTCCTCTTGTTCCTCCTTTCCCTTTTGTCTTTAAGCAATTAGAATTAGATGAAGTAGTTGAACTACTTTATTAGTTAAGTTAACTAAAACTCAACCAACTTTTCAATAAGGGGGAACAGTAATAAAATCATAATAAGGGGTTTTAATAAATAATAACTAGTAGGTGGGACCCCTTGTGACTCCCTTTAGTTCTTTAACAAACATAACACAACTAGTTAATCAATCAAACACATCCCTCCTTTTGGATCCCATTATCACTTCTCATAATTTGACCATTTATATCAATGATAATTGAAATCATATCCAAAAAATATATTACCCATATATCCAAAAAATAGTGTGATGTCCAAAATTTTAGAAGTCAACTGTTCTCAACAATGAATAAATAAAAACACTTAAAAACCATATTTTCCACTCTAGGAGGAAATCTTTCCCTTGTTGTTGATGTCACCCTTTGATCTTTTTGAATTTGCGTTAGGCTGTGTGGAGCCTTTAGGCCTAATCTCATTGATCACATGAGAACAATTCTCTCTCAATGGCATGTAGGAGGACATGGATTTGGAAGAGTCATTTGAGGGTGAGGAGGGGGCAATAATGACGTTTCCTTTGTTAGTAGCATGGTGTGCCTCGATTTTTAACCTTTTTCTTGCATGG
The DNA here is from genome assembly GCA_009831015.1 of Picea engelmannii. Classification (NCBI taxonomy): domain Eukaryota; kingdom Viridiplantae; phylum Streptophyta; class Pinopsida; order Pinales; family Pinaceae; genus Picea; species Picea engelmannii. The sequence continues at coordinate 55,065 of ML824010.1, forward strand.
GAAGATTGTACTGGTGAGTGGACAGGGGCAGCTTGGACAATTTTATTAACAATTGGAGGAGAAGGTAGAAACAAGTTAGGACAGCCACGATGTTGGGAGACTGTCGGGTGGACAATCTCTTTCCATCCATCATTTTTAGGGACTTCAGGTTTTAGTGAGACATGAGGGGGAACTGGGATACCAGGGACATGTGGGGCTTGGAAGGGAGGCCTTTCTGGCCTAAGTTGGACCACTCCTTTCCCAATCCAGTTAAAAAAATCCATCTTGAAATAGCTAGCCCAACTCTTGCGAGTCTACATAAAAGTGTATAGAGAACCTTTGCCTTCTAGGGCCCCTGTTCCAATTTCCTCTTCCTATGTTACCTCGGCCATGACTACCTCTGATGAAAAAGATCATTCATGTATGCATTATCAATTAGCAAATAGTTTCTTCAACAACCATACGTGACTTCTCTTTTAAATATGAAATAAATTTTGGCTCAACAACACATCAGACTCATGCAATCCAATCTATACAAATCATTTACTACTTGTCAATGAGTAGGGGGTGAATAAGGGTTTTGGGATATGTGAGGGATTGTATTGAGCGAAAAGTGTTAAAATGAGGGGGAATAGATCATGATTATTGATCAACAAATCATCAAACAATCAAATGTATCATAAATCAAAAGAATATATCACTGCAATTCATCCCTGTGCGATCCTTTAACTATCATAATACATAATTTATCTTAACTATAATTAAATTTTAAGAACGGGGAGTGGATAGTGAATATGGGAAGGTGAGGGGAGTTGTAATGTGTGAAAAGTGAAAGAATGGTAGGGAAAAGATCAAATATTGTTCATAAAAACAATTAAGTAATCCATAAAAACAACTCTGTATTTAATACAAGGATACCAATACCAATTAACAATTATTGTGTGTTAAAACTGTTTGTTTTCCTATGTCCAATTTCTTCAAAATTTTCAATTAACACACTCTATAATCATACTCATAATCACTATGCCTTTCAACAGTCCTGTTAAGAGAATAGTTGGTTCCTTTCATTTATTTTCCCTTCATTTAAACAAAAACCAAAGAAACACACAGTCACATTGCTCCATCACTATCCATCATATATCACTATAAAATATCAACCACTGTCCATAATCCACAAATTTCCCAAATAAAACATATACATAGGTCTATTTTTTTCCAGATTGAATAGACCTTGTAAAACTTGCCTAATTTCATGTATTTCATTATATTCAACAATAATACTTGCATTGAAACCATAATACAAAATTCGAGCTTCATTATTGATGGTAAAATTAAATAAAACAATGCATGATGTCTCCATAATCCATACACAGCAAACAATGAAGTCATAGTCATCACTTTCCCTAACTTGCAACGATCCCGATTGGGGCTAATAAAACACACAACAGTCACCAACTAACAATTTACACCACATTGAAAGAATACAATAATCGAAAGCATAACGAGAAGAGGCATCCATTGATTGCACATTATCACTGATTCCCAATCAACCAAATTAATCAATAAAAACAAACTAGTTTTCGATGCAACTATCATAAAGAAAAAGAGGCATCCCCTTGACTGTATATCAATTCTCATCCCCAATCACAACCTTCCAACAAGCTCAATCAAATGAGTTTAATATAAGTACTCAAAACAATTGTCATAACCACTCAACCAACTTGTGACAGTTAACAAGATGCCCGACAAGAGTGCGAACAGTTGGGGATTATCAAAATCGGGCTCTGTAACAATGAATGCAAGAAGTAATCAAGAGTTCACTCAGTCATCAAAGCATAGAGAGATTGGAGTTCGAACATGTCAACAATAGGTAGAGACCCTTTGAAACAAGCACGGTGGAACCACAGGGATTTTTATAACTCTCGATTTGTGTAATAGTGTAACAGTTCAACATCGAGTAGGGTAGGCAACGATGGAGAGGAGAAACAATTTCCCACTAGATAGTAAGAAGTACCAAGCACACACAGAGGCATAACCCTCTTGCAATTCAAAGACCAAATCAATGAACAACAATGCCCATGGGAATGTTTTCTCAAAGCATAACTTATATCACCAAACCACCATAAAGTATACATCTTGGCACAATGGCCACCCTATAACCAACTCTTGAGATACGTTTATGCAATTACCACAAAATAATCCCACGAATAGGTGGATAACCCATGACCATGGCTCTGGAAGATACATAGTGACCAAAAGGTAGCTCGAAAACATATACAGTAACCCCATAGAAACCTGAATACAACAGAACATGGTTATCAATAACTGTGAGGAAGCAGCCAACAAGGCTAAACAGAGCGAAACCCTTTAACAAAATACCCATAACTACTTAAAAGAACAGAGAGCCATCACATTTTCACCACACAAAATAGCCAACGAATTATTTTATTTGCAAAACGAATAACCACACAGTCATTACCACGCATTTACACAATTTCCAATCTCAGGAAAACACAAACCAACACATTATCGAGCCATCGTTCATTTCGTACATAGAGAAAAATTCATGGATGGACGAAAAGAACCATACCTATAACCAATAGCTTTAAAAAGGGTGAGTTGGCCGAGCAATTCCTTCCAGGCTTGAATCTCAGAGCTTAACCACCAGCAAAACCAAATGAAACAATAACCATTCTAGGGTGATGGCTCGATGGGAGAAGTATGGAGTGACGTGCATTTACTTCATGTCACTTCTATCATCCTCTACATTCAATTTCGAAGTACACGAAAAACAATGATCACCAATACCATTAACCATGCCATTAATTCCAACCATTGAAACTTGTGATCATATTTCTTGCCAAATGCGCCACCCAAAATTCATATTAACCATTTCCAAAAACATACCATACCATATATCAAATGCACCCAATATAGCTCAAATACAATTTGCATAGCCACTAACCATTTCTAGTTAGGATTAACACTAACTTGTTCCATTTAAATTTCACATGCCTTCTAACATAGTATAGTATATGCCCCTTTTTTTGGATTATTTTATAAGTCTCTTTCCATTTCTTTTGTTTGATGTTGTTACTAACATATGTCTTGTGCAGGTGTAGTTAGGTAACAAGTCATGGTGACCTGATCGAGTATAAAAATTGCAATAAATATGCCAATTCTAACATCAAATTAAAGCTTTGAATAACAGAACATCTCATAAATGCATCATCCACTTGTCATCATGTCAAAAACGAAACCAAGACTGCATCATCAACCATATAAGACCTTGTAAGCAACATTGAAATAGAAACATAAATGTGTGATATGACTATCTTCGAGCCTCTAGTCTACAAGGGGGTGCCACTTACTACTAAATTATATATCATTAGCATAGTTTAAATAATATGCTTTAGTGGTACTTTGCGGGAGAAATTCCTCGTTGCAATTTTTATCATCAACAACTACCTTAATTGAGAAGTCTTGTTTAAGACCGGAGACAAATTTCTATTTTACATCAAAGGCATGTGTGGTTGGATCTAAGGAGGAATTACTTATGTCTTTATCTCATGAATGGATGTTGTAATGAGTAAGAGTTTATGAATCTATTGATAAGTTAGTTGATTCAATATTTTTATAGTTCTTGTTTTTAACGATGGAAAGAAAATTGTTGCGTTAATGTGTGATTAATGGTTAGAGCTAAGGAAACTATTTTTCTTTCCATCATTTTATTGCATGTATGTTTTCTTCCGATAATTGTATCTCAGTCAATAATTAAAATTCCAACAAGTTAATGTATTTGTACTAGGCTTGTCAAAGGTATGAAAATATTTGTCTGCATTCTTGAGCACGAGGGTTATCCCAAGCTCAACCTTCTCCAATAGTTAAGTTTTCCTTTTTTACCCAGTTGGTTTATACCAGCACACATATTTTAGCAGACCCACCTAATAAAATAAAATACAAAAGAGAACATTTAAACTGAAGGAGGAATTTTAACAAGAAGATATCCTATCAATCACTACGTAAATCCTATTGATTATTTGGCCAGATCGAAAGATCTGGAGAACCATTCCACTATCAAACGTTGCAGAGTCTAATTGGACCTCGGTGGCGGGTTTGGTTCCTGTTGTTGAGTTTAAGGGATTTAGGACCCCTCAACAGGTGTTGCAAAAATTTGTAGTCATAGAGAAGAACTAGGTCTCTCTCCTTAAATATCCTCCTTTTAATATGTTTGTCATGACAATATTTGTCCCTTGATTTCTGTGCTTCTTGGTGAAATCCCTCCAGAATCCTATATTCTTCCATTTGCATTAATTGACTTGACCTCTCCTGTACTGTGCCTCTTTCTTTCATGTTGGTAATTATTGTTGTGCACAGACTGGGTACCAGAAATTCTAAGGGCACCATTGCTTCCTGTCCATACACAAATATGAATGTGGTCTTTCCTATCAACTTCTTTCTTGTGGTCCTTGTTATCAGACTAATCAGTAAGTGCAGACACAAACACATCTCCCTAACTTCCACAAGAAACTAGAACAAAAAAGAACAAAATACACACTTCGCCTTAAACTTCATTATCATATGAACTAGTTTAGTGAGGTACAAGTGACATACCTTTTAAACGATGCTTGATCCTCACTAGTGTCATCCTTGTATCTCCTTCCTTGAGTTTTCAGAATAGTAGGCATGTCTAAGAATCACAAACCAACAGATAGGGAAAACAAGGATATATGTATTCTCATGAAGTCTATGTATATGATCAAAGAATTATACAATAGAAGATGAGATGATTTTATAGGGAAGAAATTTATTACTGTGTTAAATGAAATAGAAACTGGAGAATACAACCCATGCCTTGATGTTTCAAGGTACCCTTTCAATGGCTCTTTGCTTCTAGACACACACCTTTGCTCCAATGCCTTGAATGCAGAAGATCCACAATATGACTTGAAGAACTAAAGTAAAGATCTTAAGCATAATATGAAGTAGAAATCTCCATGCAAATCTTAGCCTATTCAACCTTAGCCTATTCCATGAGAGATCCTTATTTATATAGTGTGAAAGAGAGATGGATGAGGAGATTAGGATATTCCCACTAAATCAGAGAAGCGAGTGAGATCCAAACCGATCGGAGGCCACCTCATCTTCTAGAAGATTCTCTTCTATAACATTCATGAAATTTGACTTTTCCTATGCTTTAAGCATCGTTTCACCCTATGCACAAGTAGCATGCAATGACATCATAGTCTAGTTTTAAGGCAGAGTGCAACAATAAAAAATTGTCGCACCCTATGCATATGACATGGTGCGACGACCTTCCTTGATATGGGTTTTGAAAGAGGAAAGAAAATCACTTTTCTCATGGAGAAAGTCTTATTTTAATATTTTCAGGGAACATGAACACATGTTGTCAATTGACCACTGAGGTGACCAAAATAATTTGTAACAGTCCTATATTCCCATAGCACTGTTGGTATTTTCAAGTCCCAATTATCCTTGTTAACATTGCATATTTTAGTCAAAGAATTTTCCAAAATATTATTGAAAGATTCTACTATCCCATTTGCCTGAGGATTATATGGTGTACTCTTATGGTGATAGACTTCAAAATCCTGATTCATGGCCCTAATGGTATTATTAATAAAATGAGTTCCTTGGTCACTCATCAAAATCCTGGGACATCCAAATTTGGTGATCACTTGCTCAAATAAGAAGTGTGTTGTTGTCTCTGCACTACAATATTTGACTGGTGCTTCTTCTGCCCATCTTGTTAAGTATTTGGTTGTATTAATGATATATATCTCTCCTGACCTTTTTGGTGGTGGATTAATAGGTCCAACAAAGTCTATTTCCCATTTTTCAAATACCTGCAGAGTTACTTGTGGTATTAGGGGAATCTCATCCCTTTTGTTGGGTTTGCAAACCCTCTGATAGACATCACATTTCTGGAAATATTCCTTGGCATCTTTATGAACTTTTTTCCACCATAATCCTATGTGCAATACCTTCTATGTGGTATCATTACCTACATAGTTTCCTCCAGCTATACCTTCATGAGATTATGCTAAAACCATGGTTCATTCTTGTTCCAATACACACCTTCTTAAAATTCTATATGTGTCCATGTTGTATAAATGACTTGCAATGATTTGGCAGTCTGCAACTATGAATACTACGTCTTTATTCTACGTAGTTCTAAAGTCTTGTGGCGCAACCCTTGTACTTAAGTATTCAATAATATCAGTGAATTATTCATCAACTACCTGTACTGAAAATAATTGTGCATCAGGGAAGTTGTATTCCAAGTTAGTAGGTTCTTCTCCATTGGTTACCCTTAATAGGTGATCAAGTCCTGCATTCAACTTCCCTGGTTTGACTATCACCTCAAAATCGAATTTTTGGAATAATAATAGCCATCTACAGATCATCCCCCCCAATAATGGCTTGTTGACTAGATATTTGAGGGAAGAATGATATGTGAGCATTATAAAGTCTTTACCCAGTAAATAATGCCTGAATTTCTGAAGTGCATATACCATGGCTAAGCCTTGTCTTTCTATGGTTTTGTAATTCTGCTCAGATTCTAAAAACTTATTTCTTGCGAAGGACATAGGATGGTCTAAGTCTCATGCTCTTGGCTACGCCAGAATTTCTCCAAGTGCTATTGTTGATACATCTACGTTTACATGAAATGTATTTTCCCAATCTGGTAATACTAATATAGGTGTTGTCACCATATTTTCCTTTATAGTGTCCAATCCTTGCTGACAATCCTCATTCCACTGAAATCTAGTGTCCTTCTTTCACAATTTTTCCATTGGTGCAGTAATCTGTGCATACCCCTTTATAAATTTCCTGTAATAGCTTTTTTGTACCAATGTTTCTCTTAACTAGCATACTGAATTTGGTGGTGGTAAATTCACAATGATTGCAATCTTAGCATGGTCAACCGGTAAACCCTATTTACACACTATATGTCCCAAAAATATCCCAAAAGGTGTACCAAAAATGAATTTCTTTATGCTTAATGATATCTAACATTGCCTGCATCTTTCCAACATTAGTCTTAACACTTCTACACAGTCTTTCAAAGAATTATATACAGTCTAGTCATCCAGATATACTTCTAGAAACTGATGTATGAATTCCTTAAAAGTAGCTATGACTACCCTTAAAAATATAGTTGGTGCATTCTTTAGTCCAAATGGCATGACTTTGTATTGGTAGGATCCCCATTCTGTAGAAAAAGTAGTCTTATACCTGTCCTCTGGAACTATTTTGATCTAATGGTAACCTGAGAATCCATTTATGAATGAATATGCTTCATGGCCTCCCACATTTTCTAAGAACTCATCTATAAAAGGGGTAGGGAAAGGGTCATGTAAGCAAGCATCATTGAGTTTCCGCAAGTCTACACAAATCCTTATCCCCCCTTGCTTTTTTTTTTTGTATTACCATGGGACTGATCCATCCAGATTCCTCTACTGGTTCTATAATGCCAGCTTCCAACATTCGATAAATTTCTTCTTTCACCTTTTTCTTATACCTAGATTTAGTTTGTAAGGTCTTTGTCTGATAGGTATAGCCTTAGGTTTGAGGGGTATATTCATCTCACCTAGCTCCCCTGCTATGCCTTTCATCTTTTTAAAGGTTGTTGGAAACATGTCATTGTATTCACGTAGTAACTTTGCTATTCTTTCTAATGTTTACTCGTCCCAATAGTCTCCAGTTCTTGCCATTTTAGGATTTCCATTCATCCCAATGTTGACTTTATTAAATTTTCTTGGTGCAGCAAATGCCTCTGACTCCATAGATGGACCTTTCACCTCTCTCTCTCCTTCAATCCCTGTAATTTGAATGTTACGTGAATCATCTTCATCTGGTGCTTCCTCTTTGACATGATAACATGAGAGTAACTTGTTGAGTGTCTGTTTGTTTTGTTATTGATATTATGTTATGATTTCAACCTCTAGTTCATAAAAACATATCACTCCCCTTATCAACTTCAATGTTGAATCAATGTTGGGGTTCTCATGCTCAAATGAGAAGGTTACTACAAAATTCTGATATAATCTTGTCCATTATATAGTGCCTCTTTGCATCTCCTAGTCTATGTACTAGTTTCCTGGGATCCCTTCCAATGTATGAATAAAGTGATGAGGCCATTCTTCTGGTAGTGTCATCCTCCATTGTGTTCTACACTTCTCCAAGTGTCCAAATGGTGTTCTTTTCCCATCATACTTCTGCACTATATTGCTCCTTTGTTTTGTGCCAAATCTAATGCACATTAGTCATTTACACTGATACCAGCCCTGAATTGTTTCTTTTTGTGAACCCCACCATCTTGCAGGTGTTTCCTTGAGTGAAATATCTAGGGCTAAGAGACTTTGATTTTCTAACACTTCCTCTTCATATTTTTTCAATAATTCCTTTAAGTCGTTTATCCCATGAAAATTGGGAGGTTCCCTTATCTCTGTACCAACCCATCTTACTACGTGGTCTATTCTTGCGCACCTCCTTGTGGAAACTTCATGTAATTGATGTTTCCAATTCTCCAAACCTGTGTCTAAGTCGGAGCACATGATGTAATGATTCTCCACCTGAGTACCCCATATGCAGTTGGGCTGACATAATCCACTTCTCGTGTAGTGGTTTTGTACAACTGATTTATTTCTTCCAGATATAAACAAGTCTCCTATATAAACCTTTCTCCTTCTAACAAATCCAATGGTGCAATGACTCTATATTCACCTAATTCAAATGTCATTTTTCTTTTCTTCGGGTTGATTATATCCTGGTTATCGAATGCCCATTTCAATCCAAGTAATGTTGGGTAAGGTGTTGTTCCATATACTATCGCTATCACTTCAAAATATTCCATAGTGTGCACTCCATCCAAATCCACTGTCAAACCTTTAAGCCTTCCAATTGGTAACACTCTGTGTTGATTTTATATTTTCAACTTGATAGGTGAATAACCTAATGTGGGTTCTCCCATACTCTTCCATGTCTTCTTAGGAAACACATTTACTTCAGAGCCTAAATCCAGTATAATATCTCCCATTTTGAAATCCCCAATGTTGGAATTCAGTCAGAATTATCTGCTTGTCCTTCTTCTGGTATGGAGATGATTTATTTTTTTATGCTCTAACTTCCCTTCTACCTCGGTGTTGCATCTTTCTAGAATATTTTATAATACCTTAAAATATGATGGATCATTCAATAACTTAACACAGGATTGCATAAAATTATTTATGGTACTTACTTGATTTAAATGTTTTCCTTTACTGGTATGGTCCATTGAGGATGGAAACTCGTACATTGGTGGGTTCTGATTTTGTTGCATGACTCATGTAGATGAAACATTCTACTTGAGAAAATCTTGTCTGGCCTCCTTAAATGTTTCATTTTCTTTCTGTGCCTCAAACTGATTATGTGGCTTAGTATTCTTCTTAACCCATTAATGTTGAGTTGGATCTTGTTTCTTTGCATCATATCATGTCTTGGATCCTCCTCGAGTGACTATATTGATGTTTATCCAATCATCCTTGGCTTCTGTAGAAATCCACTGGACATTCTGGTTCCTTTTTGTAGGGTATTAGATTCCACAATATTGTCTAACCAGAAATCTAATGTGCGCATAAATTTGTTATTAACTTGTTGTAACTGCATGATCTCCATAGGATTCCACTCGAGCTGTCTGATCCGATTTGTAGGGTGGTTATCCTTTAACCTCAATACCCACTCCTGCAAAAAATGAGGGTAATCACATAAAATACCTCATGTAAGTCACTAAACATGTATCTGTCGAGATATTTTTGCGGTGTTAACTTAGGGTTTCATTTCTTATTCTGCGCAAACTCAAGTTCCTTTGTTTTCAACCATCTTTCAATCTGTTCCTTCGTTGGATTCCATGTTCTGAACATTCCCTTATATACTTTCTTCCTCCATTTGTTTCTTCCACGGATCTCATCCACTCAATCTGGTGTAGTTCCAGTCGACAACGAAGCCATATGTTGGTTAAATTCTTCTTGGGTTGACCCAGGTTCTTATATCAAACAGGTTTCCAACAAGACCCTCTAAACTATCGGCCCTCATGTTAAATTTATAGCTACTATTAAGTTCTTTTCAATTTACTAGATAATAATAGCATAAGTAGGATCACTGAAAGAAACACAATCACAAGGTACATAACATTTATCCTGGGAAACCCTCCTGGGGGAGAAAACTGAGAAAAAACTTCCTTAATATAGATTCCCAATACAATGCCAAGATAAAAAACCAAACACTAGAGAATATCCAACACTGAGCAATGCACCTCTCTCTCTTCTTCTTCTTCCGATAACTACAACTTCCTTCAAATTTGCGCACTAGATGAGTGACTTGAGTGAGTGTGAGAATGAGGCATCGTCCTCTCTTATTTATACTAGCTACTAGGATAGGGTTGTGTCTCTTCACCAAGTTGGGCCGACTTCTTCAATTAGTGGCTAAAACCACTTTAATTATCCCTAGGGGACGAATTCTCAATTAGCATCATTTAATTAGGGTTTGACCAATCCACAAAACAGGATTTGGTCATATACAAAGCCCAACATGATAAATCCACAAAAGGGGATTTATCTATTTAATAATAAATCAATAATAAGTAGAATTTACTTTGCAGTTACAACATTTCAACACTCCCCCTTAACAAGAAGGGTATTCTACAACATCATCAGGAGAGAGAGAGAGGGAAACAACATCATCAACATATGGAACACTGAATGGCACATATATAAATCATCAAAAAAAATTCTCATCATAAATAACATCATCGTTCATAGCATGGAGCTGGAATAGTATCATCATCGTCATTCATAGCATGGAGCTGGAATAGTATCATCATCATCATTCATAGCATGGAGCTGGAATGGCATCATCATCATTATTCTCTGCATCAACATCAATTAGTATAAAACTAATACAACAACATCAATCGATATAAGACTGATAAATCATCGTCAACATCTTCAGTGTGAACTTGAAGTAGCAACATCATCATCATCAATAACATGAAGATGAAGTAGCATCATCATCATCATCTTCAACATGAAGATGAAGTAACATCATCATCATCATCTTCAACTTGAATTTGAAGCATCAACATCAATAGCATGAAGCTAGAATAATAATATCACCAACACGAGGTTGGTACACCAACATCAACAACATAAAGCTAGTATAGAAACATCAACAACACGAGGCTGGTATAACATCATCAAAAACACGAGGTTGTAGCAACATCAATAGAACAAGGTTGAGACAACAACGTCATCAACACGAGGTTGAGATAACAACATCATCAACACGAGGTTGAGATAACATCCTCATCAAGATCATCAGCATGAGGCTGAGATAAAAACATCATCAACATATGGAAACAGAATGAGGCAGGTGCCACAACAACATTTTGTGGTACTCTGACAGTCCCTAGGGATCAACCCAGGAATCATAAGATTCCCTAGGATATAAAATCCTAACGGAGATACCACGTGGTACTCTTATAGACTATCCTTACCGGACCTTCGGGATCTTCCCAGGAATCATAAGATTCCCTAGGATTATAAAAATCCTAATGGAGCTACCACTACTGACCATATTTGGAATATACATGCACAGGTACTTTGATAGACCATCCTTACTAGACCTTCATGATTTGTCCAGGGATGATCAGTCCCCTGGGATATAAAATCCTAACTGAACTACCCGTTGTTGGTCAGGATACCATAGTATCATCAACATCACTCCCCCTTTCAAGGGAGGTCCTTTCGAACTATACCAATCTTGTCTCAAAAGTATTCAAACTTTACACGAGACAAAAGCTTAGTCAACACATATGCAACCTACTCATTTGTGCCAACATATTGGAGCTTTACAACTCCCCTCTACACCATATCACGAATGTAGTGATACCATATTTCTATGTTCTTCGAATTATCATGGAACACATGATTCTCCATCATATTTATGCAACTATGGTTATCACATATAATCACGGTTGATTCCATATCCATATTGAATAGACCTGTTAATAACTTCTAATGCCATATGGATTCACAACTTGCGGAACATGCAACAATGTATTATGCTTCTGTCGTGATGAGAGAAATATTTAATTGCTTCCTACTCTGCCATGAAGTCGTGGTTGACCCTATATTGAAACAACATCCCTTAAGGTATCTCATCACATGTTTTGCTGCAACAAGGTGAACATGTCTAGGATCTACTAGGTACTGACTCAAGGTGTTCACAATAAAACATATATATGGCCTGGTATTTGTCATATACATCAATGAACCAATAATCTGTCTGTATAGAGTATCATCAATCAATTTTGATGAAGTATCAACCATTAGCTTCAACTTTGTTTCCATGGGTGTGTTCATGGATTTACATTTCAACATGTCAAACCTCTTTAGTATTTAAACTACATACTTCCCTTGGTTAAGGAACATCTTCTCTAGGTTTTGTCAAACTTCAAGACCTAAGAAATAATGCATCAGGCCTAGGTATTTCATCTCAAATTCTACAGAGAGATTCTTCTTACAATATGTGATGAGATTTTCTTCTCCCGTCAAGAATCAACCATCCACATACAAAAGAAATATAACGAGATCATCATTCATAAACTTAAAGTAAAGGTTAGAATCATCTTTACTCTTGGTAAATCCCAATCTCGTCAGGAGACTATAAATTCTACCATATCAAGCTCTGGGAACTTACTTCAATATGTATAGATCTTTCTTCAATCTATAGACATGAGTCTTCTATATTCAACTTTAAACCAATTTTTCACATCTCATTGTACCAACCTGGTACACTTGTTCAACTTCAACTTAGTATGCACAATCATGTGCTAGCTGTATGTGCTTTTTGCAAAGCACTATCCGTCTCACTGTCTAAGAGTATCTCTTCTACTCTTTCTACAACTCGTTTCTCTGGGACTGGGATTCTACACCCACAGTTTCTGAGACGTTGAGAATCACTATAGCTTGTTGAACTCTGAGAGTAGCAACAACTTCATCTGAAACTGAGATTGGCTCAATAACTGATACTGAAAATAACTCTTCTTCTTTCATAGAGGCAACTCTATCTTCTATTGTAGTCATGTCTCCACAACCTGACTAATGTACTGCACCAACTACCACTCAATTTTAAATATGTGGATTTATCCCCCTACATCGCATACTTTATACGAATCATGGTTGTTCTATTTTTCTTCATGAATACTGGAACTATTTCTTCAATTATTGGAGTAAGTGTCTCATCATAGTATTATCCCTCTTGTTGGGAGAATCCTATGGACACAATTCAGTCTTTGTACATCT
>ML824010.1:68510-82437 GCA_009831015.1 Picea engelmannii
CTCCCTTATGCATTGAAGGGTTAGAGCCTTCACCCTGCGACATCATGTTCCGTTCCATCATGACCTTCATCATATCTCTCAACTATATGATAGTCTGCCTGAAGTCTTCTTCTTCATTCGGAACACGTTCATGGTCTTCTGCATGAGCCATGCTTGGTGAATGTCTCTCTGCAACTTGCAATGAATGAAACTGCTTCCTCCTTGTCGGATAAGAACTTGGCTCCACAAGTTGACCTTCTCCTCTTGTGAGTTTCAACCTTGTGAGCATCAGAAACAAAACTTGCAAACAATCAAGTCTTCAAAACCAGTGCTCTGATACCAACTTGATCTAAAAATGAAGAAGACTTGAAAAACTTGAAAAACTTATTGCAAGTGAAATGTTATGTGTTTAAAGAAACAGGATCAATTTGCAACACATAAATTAAGGATTACTTATGCAAAATACACATAGACAACAACATAAACATTGAACGTAAACACATGTGCACATCAATTGATAAAGGAGTTCACCCCTCTTATGGGCTACATCTCCTGGTCCAGCTTCCAATAGATCATTATTATTAATTTCTCAAAAATTCTCAAAAAACATATCTTACAATGCTCAAACTGACAAACCGACTGCTCCAATGGCTTCCCAGCGTCCCAAAACCCCTGTCTGGGCTCTTTTGGCACCTCAATCTGTCGAAAAATGAGAAAGATAGGCCTCCTGGAAGTCTCCTTCTCCAAGCTTGTTGTCTCTTCTTCTACAATTCGCACCCTCCTTGAACAAACCTGGCTCACACGCTCTTTTAAGCGTAAAAACCCAGCACCAGGCGCAACCGCGCCAACGGTGCAAACCGTAGGACGGTTAAGGCACCTCAAGCCCCTAACCGCCTCGACACCTGGGCATATGGCCATGTGACCTCGCGCTGGGCAAAATGGTGGTTAAACCGTTTGAAAACTATGCAACTTTCGTTTGGACCCCGCGCCAACATTTAACACACGGGTCGTGGTTTCAAACCCCACGCATACACATGGTATATATATAAAATACATTACAACGCAATGCGCGCGCGCCAAAACATTCGGGCTATAATATATGTTGGGTCATATGCAATACAATACGTCCACGGGTCGGGGCTAAGCCCCGGCCCGACCCCCCTTTCCATCCAAACATTAATCAATGTTAAATATATATGGTTTCGCATAGTAAACAAGGAACAAAGGGCGGCACTTTGGTTAGCGGAGAGTTATGAAGTCATTACATAAAGGGGAGGTCCGGGGGTCGAACCCCACGGGCCTCAACACATTTTTATATAACCAAATAGCCAGTTAACGAGCGACACGTGGCGCCAAGGGATTGGGCCACGTGTCCTCACACCATTGACCACCAATGACACGTGTCATCCCCAGATTCGGTAATCATCAATCAATGAAAACGTGCCATGTCATCCACCTACCACGTCACCGTATGGACGGTCCGGCCCTGCCACATCACCGTACGGATGGTACGGACAGGTACAGTAAGCATCCAAAATTTTGCCTGTTTGCCTTTGCGAACAGATCGCGATATCTTCTCCATACGGACTCCGTTTGAGAAAGTAAATATACCTCCAGAATCAGGAAGACGAGACGGACGCAATGGCATTATTTTCGTCGCATTTCGAGCACTTTGAAAATTGAGCAAAATTTGATCCCCTGATCACACCCTCAAGTGTTCAAACCCTTCAATGGGTGTTTGTTGGGCGCATGCCTATTTTGGGAAGAAAGTCTATTTTGGGTGCATGACTATTTTTGGAGAAATATTTGTTTTGGGGAAAGACCTAATTTTGGAGTGTGCGCAACAGGTGACAAGAAAGAAACATGTAGATAAAGAAGGAAAAGCAGCATGCAGGAGGAAAATAAACGTGGTGTGCAGGAAGACAAGCCTAACGATGATAGGGTTGGGTTTTTTTAAAAAGATTGTTTATAAGCCTATAAAGTAGTATAAATAAGGACCTAGGAGGTCTAGGTTAAAAGAAGGATGTCAATTAATTATTTATAATTAATTGGTTGGGAAGATAATAATTGTAATAAGTTTTGTGGAAGGGTCAAATAAGTTTTTCTTGAGGGTTAGGTCACAGGCTAAGGAGTCTTGTGTGATCTATTCAGCCTCATAGATGGTACTTTCCCTCCTTTTCATTGTATTACTAAATATGTAATGTGCATGGTGCAATATTTTAAAACCGAATAAATAAAAGAGCAGAGAAGCGAGATTGTTATGGACGTAGCCCTAGGAGGGGGTGAACCATGGTAAACCTTGTGTTCTATGTGATTGTTAATTAATTCTTTACTTAGCTTAAGAATGAGGGGTTAAAGTAGCTCTATTAGAATGCATGCATAGGTTTAAGGATGAATAAGTCATAGAAGTAGATGAATGATTAACTAGGATAATGCATAAGGAAGAAAGAACCCAACCATAATGCCCACACATTCCTAGATTGCAAACACCTGAGTATTGCATTCCCCCATAAAATCTATCTCGGGTGAGACTGGGTTGTGCGCCCTATGTGCAACGTTTCCTTTTGGTTTTCCAAAAGGTGTTGAAATATTGTAACTGCAAAGTATATTCTACCTATTATTGAGTTATTATTAAATAGATCAATCCCCTTTTGTGCATTGATCATGTCAGAATTTGTATATGACCAAATCCCCTTTTGTGGATTGGTCAAACCGTAATTAAATTATGCTAATTGAGAAGTCATCCTCTAGGGATAATTAAAGTGGTTTTAGCCACTAATTGAAGAAGTCGGCCCAGGTTGGTGAAGAGACACAACCCTAGCGCCTAGCAACTAGTATAAATAAGAGAGGATGATGCCTCATTCTCACACTCACTCAAGTCACTCATCTAGTGCGCAACTTTGAAGGAAGCTACAGTTGCCGAAAGAAGAAGAAGAAGAGAGAGAGACACATTGCTCAATGTTGAATATTCTCTTGTGTTTGGTTTATTATCTTGGCATTATATTGACAATCTATATTAAGGAAGAATTTGTTGGGTTTTCTCCCCCATGAGGGTTTCCAAGGATAAATTTGTGACCTTGTGATTGTGTTTCTTTAAATGATCCTTCTTATGCTATTATTATCTAGTAAATTGAAAAGAACTTAATATCAGATCTAAATTTAACATGGCATCAGAGCTTGAATGAATAAAGAACCTTTCACTAGGTAACCAAAAACGTCACTGTTGTCGTACAAGAAAATTAGGGATTTTTATTGGAAGAGAATTTTAGCCTAAAACCTATCTAGGGAAGTGTGACCTAGCCTAACAAACTCATTGGCACCTTGAACAAACCTTTTCAGTGGCCAGAGCCTCCGGAAAGTGAAACCCTAGTTTTTTGGTTGGTACGAGAAAACCAGAAAGCCAGAACCAATACCAGGAATGCCAGTCCATAATGGTGCAATTCAAGTTTTAAGGAGTAAAACTTGAAATTTTTTAAATCAGACTACTCTAGCCTACTTGCCTCATCCCAGCACATCTAGTCCCTAGATAAAAATTCCAAAATTTGAAAGTTGAAAATTTAGGGTTTCCTCATAAAAGCCTAAGTTGATGTTGCATTTGCAGTACTAGTTGCAGTTACATTTGTAGTACCGGTTGCAGTGAACGTTTTTGTGATGTGTTGGGACTATTTTGTTATTGTTCTAGTGCACCTTACTCTAGCAAGATATTGTCAAAGGTATGTGCTTACATGTGTTTAAATGCATTATTATTCTAAAGGGTACTTGTAGGAGAAGGGATATTTTGTCATAGATCTATAAGGATCTCATATCCAACACATTCAGAGGAATAATGCACCGCAGGTTTGATCATTTTATATGCATCTATTTGTTATGACATTATCTTGACATATAGGTTGTATGTTGAAGTTATGAACATCATAATAATCCTTGGTCAAATTAAAGACAAGGTATTAGATTGAGATTAGAGTTTATTCTCTAACTTAGACTTCTATCAAGATAACATATTGTCTTAGAAAAAAGGACAGGTTGAAGAAAGCACTTGTCATCTTGAGTGAAGGACACTTAAAAGAAAAACAACACATTCATTCTTAAGGATAAGAATCCAGGTTCTAGGTTTGATTGATTAAGTTTATAAGATTCAAAGTTGCACATGACAAGTTGATAACTACCTCATTACAAGTAAACACCATAGTTGAGGTAGCAGTCTTTGAAAAGTATTATACTTGGTAGCATGTGAGCACATTGAGATAAATGCTTATCGTAATCATTTATTAGATACAACTAACATATCCTCCAGGGGAAACCTCTTGTGTTGATTCCAGGTTACCATGGAGGAACATTTGATCACAACACTGGAAGAGTGTTGATATCATTTAATATTGTATTTCTTACTTTTGATCTTTGTTTTAGGTATGTCACAAGTAATAGCTCTAAATGAGCTACTGTGATGATTTTCCTCACTGTTGTTTTATTATTTTAAAGAGTATTATTCTTTTTTGTTGTTGATATTGTTTTGGGAAGGTCATAGGTGATAACCCTGATGAAGCTATAGTGAAGGTTGGAGAAGGGAAAAAAATAGATGAGACATGAAGCAGACTATGCACATGACCATATACATTCATGTACCAAAGAAGATGAAGAAAAATATATCTTTTGATATCCAGAGTATATCATATGGAGATTGATTGTAAGGAGAAGAAGGCTCCAAAGATTGCCGAACATTATAACAAGAACTCACAGTAGACTTGTTCAAAGGATAATGAAGCCACCTTGATAGGAAGTTGAACTCGTTTGAAGTCTGACTCAGATTTTCATATTAAGACTTAGTATTCAACACCAAGTATATCCTGTAAGATATGATGAAGTCCTTGTAGACTCTGAAGAAATCAAGATTTAGAGTAAGCTTGATCTCAGAAAGGATTAGATGAAGAGACATCTTCTAGGACTGGGAGATAGATTCCATAAGAAGACTAGACTGTAGCTTCAAAGATTTCTAGGAGATATGAAATTTCTTGGGAAGATTCCCTTATTTCAGTGACATAGAAGGAATCCAGTTAGAGAGACTGGGATATGGATTTTTTTCATGAGACTAGAAGGGAAGTCAATGTTGACTTCCAATATTGATCTAACAGATCAAGCATGTTGGAGATGTACAAAGACTGAATTGTGTCCATAGGATTCTCCCAACAAGAGGGATAATACTATGATGAGACACTTACTCCAATAATTGAAGAAATAGTTCCAGTATTCATGAAGAAAAATAGAACAACCATGATTCGTATAAAGTATGCGATGTAGGGGGATAAATCCACATATTTAAAATTGAGTGGTAGTTGGTGCAGTACATTAGTCAGGTTGTGGAGACATGACTACAATAGAAGATAGAGTTGCCTCTATGAAAGAAGAAGAGTTATTTTCAGTATCAGTTATTGAGCCAATCTCAGTTTCAGATGAAGTTGTTGCTACTCTCAGAGTTCAACAAGCTATAGTGATTCTCAACGTCTCAGAAACTGTGGGTGTAGAATCCCAGTCCCAGAGAAACGAGTTGTAGAAAGAGTAGAAGAGATACTCTTAGACAGTGAGACGGATAGTGCTTTGCAAAAAGCACATACAGCTAGCACATGATTGTGCATACTAAGTTGAAGTTGAACAAGTGTACCAGGTTGGTACAATGAGATGTGAAAAATTGGTTTAAAGTTGAATATAGAAGACTCATGTCTATAGATTGAAGAAAGATCTATACATATTGAAGTAAGTTCCCAGAGCTTGATATGGTAGAATTTATAGTCTCCTGACGAGATTGGGATTTACCAAGAGTAAAGATGATTCTAACCTTTACTTTAAGTTTATGAATGATGATCTCGTTATATTTCTTTTGTATGTGGATGGTTGATTCTTGACGGGAGAAGAAAATCTCATCACATATTGTAAGAAGAATCTCTCTGTAGAATTTGAGATGAAATACCTAGGCCTGATGCATTATTTCTTAGGTCTTGAAGTTTGACAAAACCTAGAGAAGATGTTCCTTAACCAAGGGAAGTATGTAGTTTAAATACTAAAGAGGTTTGACATGTTGAAATGTAAATCCATGAACACACCCATGGAAACAAAGTTGAAGCTAATGGTTGATACTTCATCAAAATTGATTGATGATACTCTATACAGACAGATTATTGGTTCATTGATGTATATGACAAATACCAGGCCATATATATGTTTTATTGTGAACACCTTGAGTCAGTACCTAGTAGATCCTAGACATGTTCACCTTGTTGCAGCAAAACATGTGATGAGATACCTTAAGGGATGTTGTTTCAATATAGGGTCAACCACGACTTCATGGCAGAGTAGGAAGCAATTAAATATTTCTCTCATCACGACAGAAGCATAATACATTGTTGCATGTTCCGCAAGTTGTGAATCCATATGGCATTAGAAGTTATTAACAGGTCTATTCAATATGGATATGGAATCAACCGTGATTATATGTGATAACCATAGTTGCATAAATATGATGGAGAATCATGTGTTCCATGATAATTCGAAGAACATAGAAATATGGTATCACTACATTCGTGATATGGTGTAGAGGGGAGTTGTAAAGCTCCAATATGTTGGCACAAATGAGTAGGTTGCATATGTGTTGACTAAGCTTTTGTCTCGTGTAAAGTTTGAATACTTTTGAGACAAGATTGGTATAGTTCGAAAGGACCTCCCTTGAAAGGGGGAGTGATGTTGATGATACTATGGTATCCTGACCAACAACGGGTAGTTCAGTTAGGATTTTATATCCCAGGGGACTGATCATCCCTGGACAAATCATGAAGGTCTAGTAAGGATGGTCTATCAAAGTACCTGTGCATGTATATTCCAAATATGGTCAGTAGTGGTAGCTCCATTAGGATTTTTATAATCCTAGGGAATCTTATGATTCCTGGGAAGATCCCGAAGGTCCGGTAAGGATAGTCTATAAGAGTACCACGTGGTATCTCCGTTAGGATTTTATATCCTAGGGAATCTTATGATTCCTGGGTTGATCCCTAGGGACTGTCAGAGTACCACAAAATGTTGTTGTGGCACCTGCCTCATTCTGTTTCCATATGTTGATGATGTTTTTATCTCAGCCTCATGCTGATGATCTTGATGAGGATGTTATCTCAACCTCGTGTTGATGATGTTGTTATCTCAACCTCGTGTTGATGACGTTGTTGTCTCAACCTTGTTCTATTGATGTTGCTACAACCTCGTGTTTTTGATGATGTTATACCAGCCTCGTGTTGTTGATGTTTCTATACTAGCTTTATGTTGTTGATGTTGGTGTACCAACCTCGTGTTGGTGATATTATTATTCTAGCTTCATGCTATTGATGTTGATGCTTCAAATTCAAGTTGAAGATGATGATGATGATGTTACTTCATCTTCATGTTGAAGATGATGATGATGATGCTACTTCATCTTCATGTTATTGATGATGATGATGTTGCTACTTCAAGTTCACACTGAAGATGTTGACGATGATTTATCAGTCTTATATCGATTGATGTTGTTGTATTAGTTTTATACTAATTGATGTTGATGCAGAGAATAATGATGATGATGCCATTCCAGCTCCATGCTATGAATGATGATGATGATACTATTCCAGCTCCATGCTATGAATGACGATGATGATACTATTCCAGCTCCATGCTATGAACGATGATGTTATTTATGATGAGAATTTTTTTTGATGATTTATATATGTGCCATTCAGTGTTCCATATGTTGATGATGTTGTTTCCCTCTCTCTCTCTCCTGATGATGTTGTAGAATACCCTTCTTGTTAAGGGGGAGTGTTGAAATGTTGTAACTGCAAAGTAAATTCTACTTATTATTGATTTATTATTAAATAGATAAATCCCCTTTTGTGGATTTATCATGTTGGGCTTTGTATATGACCAAATCCTGTTTTGTGGATTGGTCAAACCCTAATTAAATGATGCTAATTGAGAATTCGTCCCCTAGGGATAATTAAAGTGGTTTTAGCCACTAATTGAAGAAGTCGGCCCAACTTGGTGAAGAGACACAACCCTATCCTAGTAGCTAGTATAAATAAGAGAGGACGATGCCTCATTCTCACACTCACTCAAGTCACTCATCTAGTGCGCAAATTTGAAGGAAGTTGTAGTTATCGGAAGAAGAAGAAGAGAGAGAGGTGCATTGCTCAGTGTTGGATATTCTCTAGTGTTTGGTTTTTTATCTTGGCATTGTATTGGGAATCTATATTAAGGAAGTTTTTTCTCAGTTTTCTCCCCCAGGAGGGTTTCCCAGGATAAATGTTATGTACCTTGTGATTGTGTTTCTTTCAGTGATCCTACTTATGCTATTATTATCTAGTAAATTGAAAAGAACTTAATAGTAGCTATAAATTTAACATGAGGGCCGATAGTTTAGAGGGTCTTGTTGGAAACCTGTTTGATATAAGAACCTGGGTCAACCCAAGAAGAATTTAACCAACATATGGCTTCGTTGTCGACTGGAACTACACCAGATTGAGTGGATGAGATCCGTGGAAGAAACAAATGGAGGAAGAAAGTATATAAGGGAATGTTCAGAACATGGAATCCAACGAAGGAACAGATTGAAAGATGGTTGAAAACAAAGGAACTTGAGTTTGCGCAGAATAAGAAATGAAACCCTAAGTTAACACCGCAAAAATATCTCGACAGATACATGTTTAGTGACTTACATGAGGTATTTTATGTGATTACCCTCATTTTTTGCAGGAGTGGGTATTGAGGTTAAAGGATAACCACCCTACAAATCGGATCAGACAGCTCGAGTGGAATCCTATGGAGATCATGCAGTTACAACAAGTTAATAACAAATTTATGCGCACATTAGATTTCTGGTTAGACAATATTGTGGAATCTAATACCCTACAAAAAGGAACCAGAATGTCCAGTGGATTTCTACAGAAGCCAAGGATGATTGGATAAACATCAATATAGTCACTCGAGGAGGATCCAAGACATGATATGATGCAAAGAAACAAGATCCAACTCAACATTAATGGGTTAAGAAGAATACTAAGCCACATAATCAGTTTGAGGCACAGAAAGAAAATGAAACATTTAAGGAGGCCAGACAAGATTTTCTCAAGTAGAATGTTTCATCTACATGAGTCATGCAACAAAATCAGAACCCACCAATGTACGAGTTTCCATCCTCAATGGACCATACCAGTAAAGGAAAACATTTAAATCAAGTAAGTACCATAAATAATTTTATGCAATCCTGTGTTAAGTTATTGAATGATCCATCATATTTTAAGGTATTATAAAATATTCTAGAAAGATGCAACACCGAGGTAGAAGGGAAGTTAGAGCATAAAAAAATAAATCATCTCCATACCAGAAGAAGGACAAGCAGATAATTCTGACTGAATTCCAACATTGGGGATTTCAAAATGGGAGATATTATACTGGATTTAGGCTCTGAAGTAAATGTGTTTCCTAAGAAGACATGGAAGAGTATGGGAGAACCCACATTAGGTTATTCACCTATCAAGTTGAAAATATAAAATCAACACAGAGTGTTACCAATTGGAAGGCTTAAAGGTTTGACAGTGGATTTGGATGGAGTGCACACTATGGAATATTTTGAAGTGATAGCGATAGTATATGGAACAACACCTTACCCAACATTACTTGGATTGAAATGGGCATTCGATAACCAGGATATAATCAACCCGAAGAAAAGAAAAATGACATTTGAATTAGGTGAATATAGAGTCATTGCACCATTGGATTTGTTAGAAGGAGAAAGGTTTATATAGGAGACTTGTTTATATCTGGAAGAAATAAATCAGTTGTACAAAACCACTACACGAGAAGTGGATTATGTCAGCCCAACTGCATATGGGGTACTCAGGTGGAGAATCATTACATCATGTGCTCCGACTTAGACACAGGTTTGGAGAATTGGAAACATCAATTACATGAAGTTTCCACAAGGAGGTGCGCAAGAATAGACCACGTAGTAAGATGGGTTGGTACAGAGATAAGGGAACCTCCCAATTTTCATGGGATAAACGACTTAAAGGAATTATTGAAAAAATATGAAGAGGAAGTGTTAGAAAATCAAAGTCTCTTAGCCCTAGATATTTCACTCAAGGAAACACCTGCAAGATGGTGGGGTTCACAAAAAGAAACAATTCAGGGCTGGTATCAGTGTAAATGACTAATGTGCATTAGATTTGGCACAAAACAAAGGAGCAATATAGTGCAGAAGTATGATGGGAAAAGAACACCATTTGGACACTTGGAGAAGTGTAGAACACAATGGAGGATGACACTACCAGAAGAATGGCCTCATCACTTTATTCATACATTGGAAGGGATCCCAGGAAACTAGTACATAGACTAGGAGATGCAAAGAGGCACTATATAATGGACAAGATTATATCAGAATTTTGTAGTAACCTTCTCATTTGAGCATGAGAACCCCAACATTGATTCAACATTGAAGTTGATAAGGGGAGTGATATGTTTTTATGAACTAGAGGTTGAAATCATAACATAATATCAATAACAAAACAAACAGACACTCAACAAGTTACTCTCATGTTATCATGTCAAAGAGGAAGCACCAGATGAAGATGATTCACGTAACATTCAAATTACAGGGATTGAAGGAGAGAGAGAGGTGAAAGGTCCATCTATGGAGTCAGAGGCATTTGCTGCACCAAGAAAATTTAATAAAGTCAACATTGGGATGAATGGAAATCCTAAAATGGCAAGAACTGGAGACTATTGGGACGAGTAAACATTAGAAAGAATAGCAAAGTTACTACGTGAATACAATGACATGTTTCCAACAACCTTTAAAAAGATGAAAGGCATAGCAGGGGAGCTAGGTGAGATGAATATACCCCTCAAACCTAAGGCTATACCTATCAGACAAAGACCTTACAAACTAAATCTAGGTATAAGAAAAAGGTGAAAGAAGAAATTTATCGAATGTTGGAAGCTGGCATTATAGAACCAGTAGAGGAATCTGGATGGATCAGTCCCATGGTAATACAAAAAAAAAAAGCAAGGGGGGATAAGGATTTGTGTAGACTTGCGGAAACTCAATGATGCTTGCTTACATGACCCTTTCCCTACCCCTTTTATAGATGAGTTCTTAGAAAATGTGGGAGGCCATGAAGCATATTCATTCATAAATGGATTCTCAGGTTACCATTAGATCAAAATAGTTCCAGAGGACAGGTATAAGACTACTTTTTCTACAGAATGGGGATCCTACCAATACAAAGTCATGCCATTTGGACTAAAGAATGCACCAACTATATTTTTAAGGGTAGTCATAGCTACTTTTAAGGAATTCATACATCAGTTTCTAGAAGTATATCTGGATGACTAGACTGTATATAATTCTTTGAAAGACTGTGTAGAAGTGTTAAGACTAATGTTGGAAAGATGCAGGCAATGTTAGATATCATTAAGCATAAAGAAATTCATTTTTGGTACACCTTTTGGGATATTTTTGGGACATATAGTGTGTAAATAGGGTTTACCGGTTGACCATGCTAAGATTGCAATCATTGTGAATTTACCACCACCAAATTCAGTATGCTAGTTAAGAGAAACATTGGTACAAAAAAGCTATTACAGGAAATTTATAAAGGGGTATGCACAGATTACTGCACCAATGGAAAAATTGTGAAAGAAGGACACTAGATTTCAGTGGAATGAGGATTGTCAGCAAGGATTGGACACTATAAAGGAAAATATGGTGACAACACCTATATTAGTATTACCAGATTGGGAAAATACATTTCATGTAAACGTAGATGTATCAACAATAGCACTTGGAGAAATTCTGGCGTAGCCAAGAGCATGAGACTTAGACCATCCTATGTCCTTCGCAAGAAATAAGTTTTTAGAATCTGAGCAGAATTACAAAACCATAGAAAGACAAGGCTTAGCCATGGTATATGCACTTCAGAAATTCAGGCATTATTTACTGGGTAAAGACTTTATAATGCTCACATATCATTCTTCCCTCAAATATCTAGTCAACAAGCCATTATTGGGGGGGATGATCTGTAGATGGCTATTATTATTCCAAAAATTCGATTTTGAGGTGATAGTCAAACCAGGGAAGTTGAATGCAGGACTTGATCACCTATTAAGGGTAACCAATGGAGAAGAACCTACTAACTTGGAATACAACTTCCCTGATGCACAATTATTTTCAGTACAGGTAGTTGATGAATAATTCACTGATATTATTGAATACTTAAGTACAAGGGTTGCGCCACAAGACTTTAGAACTACGTAGAATAAAGACGTAGTATTCATAGTTGCAGACTGCCAAATCATTGCAAGTCATTTATACAACATGGACACATATAGAATTTTAAGAAGGTGTGTATTGGAACAAGAATGAACCATGGTTTTAGCATAATCTCATGAAGGTATAGCTGGAGGAAACTATGTAGGTAATGATACCACATAGAAGGTATTGCACATAGGATTATGGTGGAAAAAAGTTCATAAAGATGCCAAGGAATATTTCCAGAAATGTGATGTCTATCAGAGGGTTTGCAAACCCAACAAAAGGGATGAGATTCCCCTAATACCACAAGTAACTCTGCAGGTATTTGAAAAATGGGAAATAGACTTTGTTGGACCTATTAATCCACCACCAAAAAGGTCAGGAGAGATATATATCATTAATACAACCAAATACTTAACAAGATGGGCAGAAGAAGCACCAGTCAAATATTGTAGTGCAGAGACAACAACACACTTCTTATTTGAGCAAGTGATCACCAAATTTGGATGTCCCAGGATTTTGATGAGTGACCAAGGAACTCATTTTATTAATAATACCATTAGGGCCATGAATCAGGATTTTGAAGTCTATCACCATAAGAGTACACCATATAATCCTCAGGCAAATGGGATAGTAGAATCTTTCAATAATATTTTGGAAAATTCTTTGACTAAAATATGCAATGTTAACAAGGATAATTGGGACTTGAAAATACCAACAGTGCTATGGGAATATAGGACTGTTACAAATTATTTTGGTCACCTCAGTGGTCAATTGACAACATGTGTTCATGTTCCCTGAAAATATTAAAATAAGACTTTCTCCATGAGAAAAGTGATTTTCTTTCCTCTTTCAAAACCCATATCAAGGAAGGTCGTCGCACCATGTCATATGCATAGGGTGCGACAATTTTTTATTGTTGCACTCTGCCTTAAAACTAGACTATGATGTCATTGCATGCTACTTGTGCATAGGGTGAAACGATGCTTAAAGCATAGGAAAAGTCAAATTTCATGAATGTTATAGAAGAGAATCTTCTAGAAGATGAGGTGGCCTCCGATCGGTTTGGATCTCACTCGCTTCTCTGATTTAGTGGGAATATCCTAATCTCCTCATCCATCTCTCTTTCACACTATATAAATAAGGATCTCTCATGGAATAGGCTAAGGTTGAATAGGCTAAGATTTGCATGGAGATTTCTACTTCATATTATGCTTAAGATCTTTACTTTAGTTCTTCAAGTCATATTGTGGATCTTCTGCATTCAAGGCATTGGAGCAAAGGTGTGTGTCTAGAAGCAAAGAGCCATTGAAAGGGTACCTTGAAACATCAAGGCATGGGTTGTATTCTCCAGTTTCTATTTCATTTAACACAGTAATAAATTTCTTCCCTATAAAATCATCTCATCTTCTATTGTATAATTCTTTGATCATATACATAGACTTCATGAGAATACATATATCCTTGTTTTCCCTATCTGTTGGTTTGTGATTCTTAGACATGCCTACTATTCTGAAAACTCAAGGAAGGAGATACAAGGATGACACTAGTGAGGATCAAGCATCGTTTAAAAGGTATGTCACTTGTACCTCACTAAACTAGTTCATATGATAATGAAGTTTAAGG
>ML824011.1:11648-32489 GCA_009831015.1 Picea engelmannii
ATTGAATTAAAAACAGGTAATAATATATTCATGTTAATTTTTTTTAAGTAAGAGTAAGTTTATCTATGAGTGTTAAATATCTCATCTTGATTGAGAGTTCAATATCATATCACATTAGTTACTTGTAATCTGTTTGCAAAATTTAACTAAAAACAAGTAATAATATACTCATGTCTCAAATCTGTAAAGTATTGAGTAGAGATGATTGAAAGACTTTGACTAGTTATATCATAAATATAGAGAATAAAAATGGGCTTGAAGCCTATTAAGATTAAATAGAAAGAACTGGCCAAAATCCTATTACAACATAAATAAATAACAACAAACATAAAACAAGAAACCAATGTGAGAGGAGAGTGACCAGCAAAACTAAGATTAACTCTAATACACATTTAAGTAGATAGATTGCTTTGGATTGCCTTTAGCCTAAAATCCTAAGTCGTTCTAGTTTCCTTACTCAACAGTGGTTAAGACCTCTAGGTCATTCACCCATTCGGTGTCTTGGATAAGCTTTTTCTTTCCAGAGTCTCCGTCCATGTAGTAGGGTACCATTTCCTAATTAGTATGCTAGTATAAGTCCACCATGAGAGAGTAGTGAGTGTTTTTATTATGGGAAAAACTTATATGTAGAGTAATATTTACTAATTCTTTGTTAATAGTCTCACTTAGGGTTCCTTTGGGCCTTGCAAAAACTCTATTCTCAATATTGTTCAAATTTTGAATGGTAGTGGATGTCTCTATTAGCAAAAATCTTAACGATAGTTTGGTATTTTCTTGCCTTGATATGGAATGGATCATTACATAATTCTTTATTTGTAGTTGTGATGGAACCTTCTTTGGGACTACTTCGAAAAATGAATGTTAATGTTCTAAATATGATCTCTGATCATATAGTTATCTCTACAAAAGATTTAGATATTCTCAAATTGACAAAAGATTCAAATTCTCTCAATCCAACAAAAGATTTGGATATTCATGGACCACCAATACAATCGGATATACCATACAATCAAGGTATTACTAATCATGAAGGAATTCTCAGGGAAAATTTTATTTTTCATATTATTGAGGATTGGAAGGGTATTGATTACAATATTTTGTCATCTATTTTGGTATTTTTTGGGTAGAAAAATGGAGCTATTGGCTTGTAGGGCCTGTTACCAACCAAAATTTACCCTAGGAGAAAAATTACCAACCTCAGTGGGAGAGCCTAGAGGCACTGCATCAAAGCTACCCATTGTCACCTTGGTATCCTTTCCCCACACTTCAGACTAAGGAAATGATGCTTCCCTAGCCTAGGGGGAATCCCTATGGTTTATCTAGCCTAATCGGTTGTAGCAATGAAGAGTTACTTAGACTAGCTTGACTAAGAAAACTTGTAACATCTCTAGTTTTAATCCCTGTGAATTTTAATGTAATTGTGCAAATTAGGTTGGTGAGTCTATATGTTTCGAGGCAGAGAGCCTCTATTGGTAAATATGGTTGAGGGCCAAGCTATGTAAATTATACAATGAAATTATTAATAAAAATGCATCACTGATTTTGATACGAGAGGGACAATAATGTTAGGGGGCTATGATCCCATAAGAGAGCGGGCTAAAAGGGGGTCCAAGGGGAAACCGATGTTATTTTTCTAAGTTAATATGTCATTACCATCCAATATTTCTTTGAATTATTAGACACTCAATATTGAGTGCATGTAAGAGGTTGCATGAGAGATTCAACTCACCCAGTAAAGGAAACATGGGCTAAGTACATTAATTTTTGGGAAAGAATGAGAGTCAAGAAAGCATGGAAGAAGAAGGACATTTGCGTAAGAGGAAGGGGATTTTTTACAACAATTTTGTGGGAATAACAAGAGGGGTTGTGTGTTGGAAAAGGGTACCATCCATGATGTGTGTAAGGGATGTCAAGAGAAGTATGCATTTGATGATGGAAATGAGGGTTCTGTACATATGAGTGAATTTTTGTGTTGAGGAAACTACATAAGATAAAGTGATATTGTTTTGGTGAGGAAAACTATTACAAATGGATTTCTTTGAGCCCCTAGTAGAGAGATTCCTAGATTCTCGATGTTGAGCACACACTTATACTGAGACGGGGCGGTGAAATAGTATAGGGATATCTTTTTCTTTTTAACAATCATTAACCATAATGAAGAAGTCACATAAAATCTAACAACTAGAATGTAAATGTGTTGAACCTGCACATAATAGATCTAGTTGGGAATTGACATACATAGTTGTAGAGAAAATAGAAGAAAAGAGAAGCAAGAGAGAAGGAATGGAAGAATTATCATTAACCAAATGAATGAATAATAATGTACACATGATATACTCTATATAACTCAACCAATGTGCACTGGAGGAGAAGCCAATGCACCATAGTGGTGGTCTGGAGTGATCTGGAGACACACCAATAGTTACGGGAGTAAACTTCCACCTAGTCTAGTCTCTCGGGCAGTTACGGGAGTGAACTACCACCTAGTTGAGTTAACTAGTCTATCATTCTTCAGTTATCTGACTGAAATAGAGTGAAGTGAGGAGGATATCATGGAATCATGGGTAATGCACTAGTCTGGTGATGATCCCAAGGACAATGAGCATTAATTGGTGATGATCCCAATGTATCATGTTGATAATCCCAATGTAGCATCTAGACTCCACTCAACTGATCAAACTGGAGTGAAAACTGAAGAGAATATTATCCCTAGAGGAATATTCTTCCTAAAATATAGGAGACCGAATAATCACTAATAAACATAGGAAAAAACTTATGAAAAAAAAATCCTAGGTGTGTGTGAAGTAACTCCAACACCCCCTGAACATCACTATGGTAAAAGTTAAGAATGGGTCCCGACAACGAGGCCATGTTAGGTACCCAAATACAAAAGATACATTGAAATAAAGAGAGGAAAGAGGGAAAACCTCATGGGAAACCCCCACCCCTGCCCCCTCCTCAAGGTAGAATGTATGTAAAAATAAGGACATACAGTTGCTAGGCAACTGTGTCCTTCACTCCAAGAAGACTGTGCATAGAATGGAACTTCTACTCAGTGAAGGTCTTGGTGATGATGTCTGCAATTTGTTATGTTGAAACACATAATTACAGGTCTATGATACCCTCATGTACTAAGTCCCAGATGTAGTGCATGTGGATATTGATGTGATTCAAATATTGCCTCTGAACTGGATCTTTGTAGAACTTCAAAGTTCTCTGGTTGTCACACCAGATGATGATCGAATGATGAAATAGAATGCCCAACTCAGTGAGAAAATGTTGTAGCCACATAACCTGAATGGTTATGTTAACTACCCCTCTATACTCTGCCTTGGCTAAAGATAGAGAAATAACATCCTGCTTCTTGCTCGACCAATAAATAGGCCCGAAACCAAGACTAAGTGAGTAACCATATGTGGATTTATGATCAATGCTATCGCCAACCTAGTCAAAATCAGTGTACCCGATGAGGTCTAATGTAGAGTCTGTTGCATAATGAATCCCAAAGGTGATGGTGCCCTGTACATATTGAAGAATACACTTTCCATCCTTCCAATGTAGCTCATGGGGCTCCTACATGAACCTGGAGACTTCTCCAACTGCATAGGATAGGTATGTTCTGGAGTGTGTGAGATACAACAAGATCCCCACTAGCTATTTGTACAGTGTGTTGTCAACCAGTGGAGAGTCTCTGCCATCCTCAAGTCAAAATCCTAATAGAAAATGAGTCAGGGAAGACTTGTAGTCTGTCATGTGAAATATCTCAAGGAGATCTCATGCATGCTTGGCCTGAGAAAGTTTGATTCCTGATGCATCCTGACTGATCTTGAGTGCAAGGAAGAACTGTAGCAGACCCATGTCCATCATCAAGAACCTATCATGAAGAATCCTCTTGACTACAAAAATCGTTGAAGTCAAGAAACCGATGACCAACAGATCATCAACATACATAACTAAGAGTAGAAGTGAATCAATCATCCTGATCATGTAAACATTCAGGTTTGATTTACAATGCACAAAGTTTCGTGACAACAGGTAGGAGTCTATCTTGGCATACCATTCCCTCAGAGCCTACTTGAGGCCATAAATAGATTTCTTCAGTCGAAAGATCAAATATGAATCTTGCATAAATCCCTGGGGCTGCTCCATATAGATCTCCTCAAAGAGATCACCATGAAGAAATGAATTATTCACGTCCATCTGATGGACTTCCCATCCCTTGGTTTTTGCAATGGCAAGTGTTAAACATATGAAATCCATCTTCGCTACTGGAGCGAAGGTCTCATCATAGTCAATGCCATGCACCTGTTGAAATCCTTTGGCAACAAGACTGGATTTGTATTTACTAATCTGTCCATTCCTTATGCTCTTGGTCCTGTAGACCCATCTGCACCTGAAAAGTTTCCTTCCTAAAGGAAGGGGAACCAGATCCCAAGCATGGTTCTTGAGGAGGGAGTTGTACTCCTCCTGCATGGTGGATTCCCAAAACAGATTTCCAACATCCTCGCCATAAGATTATGGATCTGAAGATTGAACCAAGAAAATATTCATGGGTGGAAATGGTTCAGTGGAAGTGAGTGCAAGAGGATACTCGTAGAAATTAGATCGAGTCCTCCTAGTATTAGCTGGATCACCAAAATGATCCCCTGCATCATGAAGAGTAGTCTAGGCCCACTTGGTCCTTTACTATGGCTCTGCATCTGCGTCTGCATGCACTGAATCTACATCTAACTGTACTAAATATGTATATGTATCATCTAAATCCTCTAAATCAATACTCTCATCTGAAGAAGAATTGACATGTGCATGCCCATAATCTATGACAAGTGGAAGAACAAAGGTGTTTGCATGTAGATGTTGAGGTACATGCAAGACACTTTCCTCGAATTGGACACTTTGCTCAATGATAAATTGGTCTGAGGAAAGAACAATAAGTCTATATCCCTTCACACCGTCGGGGTATCCAACAAAGATACACTCTGTGCTCTGTGGATCAAGTTCCTTCCTCTTTTCATAGGGAATCTGGGCCCATGCACGTGAACCGAAAATACGAAAGTGGGTCACTTCCGGTTTGAGGCTGCTCCAAGCCTTGTAGGGGGTCTTATACTTGATAGATTTATGGGGATATTTTTTTTGGATGTAGGTTGCACAATTAAGTGCTTTGACCCATAATCTTTCTGGAAGTGAATTTGCATATAGCATGCAAGATGTCATCTCTTTTAGAGATCTATTTTTCCACTCAACAAATTCCTTTTGTTGTGGAGTATAGGGAACTGTGTGCTGCAACTGAATCCCAACCTCATGACAAAGATTTTGTATCTCATGGTTGACATACTCTCCCTCGTTATCTATTTGGAGGACTTTGATTTTGTTTCCTAATTGTGTCTCAAACAGGGCTTTGAAATCTTTGAGGTGTTGAACGACCTTTGATTTTTTCCTGATAAAGAAAATCCATGTGAAGCGTGAGAAATCATCAACAAAAATGAGCACGTACCATTCTTTGTTGATTGATGGATGCATAAAAGGGTCCATAAGGTCACTATGGATCACATCTAAAGGAGAGGAAGCTCTCTGAGTCTTTCCTTTGTTGAATTTCTCTTGAGGGTGTTTTCCAAAAACACATCCCTCACAAATTCCTTTGGAGAAGTGGATGTCGAGTAGACCATCAACTAATCCCTTCTTGATAATTTTTTGGTTATATATAAAATTTAAATTCCTGAACCTTTCATGCCATATCCTACTTCTTTCATCAGCATGGGTAAGAAGTAAAGAAAAATCTGCTTCAATAAATTCAAAAAATGTGTAAATCCTAGATTGATGATTTACCTCATCGGTAGCAACCCTAGAATTGGTTTGCATGTCATAGATATCCACTACATCAGGTGTGAATATGAATTTCTTTCCAGTGCTGAAATTTTTCATCTGATACATGGAGAGAAGATTGACGAAATGTTTGGGAACATGCAACACATTCTCGAAGCTTCTGTTGGTGATTTCAATCATTCCTTTGTCGGTGACCTTGACTGGAGAGTTGTCCCCCATCATAATGGAAGGACCTTTGCATTCATCGAATGAAGAATAGAATTATTTTGTGGAATCCATGTGGTGTGATTCTCCTGAATCTACGATCCAAGCATCGGGAGAGGAGTTGATGGCAATCAAAGCATGGCTAGAATTGTCTTTCTTGGGATTCTGATATTTTGGCTTATTCTTCTTGGCACCCTTGGGGATACGATCTCCAAGGTTGTTTTGCTAAACTATTTGGGTCATTAGAATTTAGATCTATTTTTTTTTTCATACATGCATATTCTGGATGGAATCCTTTATGGAAGCATGTGCATTTCTTCCCTTTTCTTCCCTTTCCACCTTTGGATCCAAAGGCGTCATTGAAGGGTTTTGAGTACCCTTCCTTCTTTGGATTTGCATGAGATTTCCCTTTTTATTTATATTTATATTTATGATATTGATGACTATTGCCATCTTGCACAATAAGTGCATACACCTTTGGGCCTTTGATTTTTCCCATGTTGATGAGCTTGGTCTACTCTTGTGTCAGAGATTTGATAAATTCCTCAAGAGAAGACATCTTCCAGGTGGCTCCAAAAGTGAATTTGATTGAATGCAATGTGGATACAAACACTGAGAATTCAGGACCAACTTTGGAGAGAATTGTGAGAACCATTTGTTTCTCCTCCTTAGATTTATCAACCCCACAAGCCTTGAGTTGCGACAGTAAATACTTATATTTGGTAAAGAAATCTTGGATATTGTCGAAGCTTTTTGGATCCAATGTGAGAAATTACACCTTGAGCATGTGTCCCCTCCTCTCATCTTGTTTCCAAAAAATACCTTCTATTGTGTTCCAATATTCATTGGGGGTTTACAGGAAGATATATGAAAGAAGAGATTAGGAGAAATGAGATTGCAAATTGTTTTGAATGCTTCATCCATTCAATTTAGATACTTGGATTTTTCTATGGCTGATGTTGGGTTTGTCTTTGTTTTCATGGTTACCCTATACAATCCTATGCTTCGAATATGCATGATCATATTCTCCTTCCATGCAAAGAAGTTGCAAGGTGTAAGAATGAATTCTTTTGGGAATTCCATTTTTTCGCTGTCTTCAATCTTCGGTACTTGAAAAAAATAATTTGGTGTGGCCTTTACCTAGAATTATGTCAAATCTGATACCATGTAAATGTGTTGAACCTGCACATAATAGATCTAGCTATGAATTGACATAAACAATTGTAGAGAAAATAGAAGAAAAGAGAAGTAGGAGAGAAAAAATGGAAGAATTCACATTAACCAAATGAATGAATGATAATTTACACATGATATACTCTTTATAACTCAACCAATGTGTACTAGAGGAGAATCCAATGCACCATAGTGGTGTTCTAGAGTGATATGGACACACACACCAGTAGTTACGGGAGTAAACTGCCACCTAGTCCAGTCTCTCGGGCAATTACGGGATTGAACTACCACCTAGATGAGTTAACTAGTCTATCATTATTTAGTTGACTGAATGAAACAGAGTGAAGTGAGGAGGAGATTAGGAAATCATGTGTAATTCTCTAGTCTGGTGATTATCCCAAGGACAATGCACATTAGTTGGTGATGATCCCAATTCTGCATGGTGATAATCCCAATCTAGCATCTAGAATCCACTCAACTAATTAAACTAAAGTAAAAACTGAAGAGAATATTCTCCCTAGAGGAATATTCATCCTAAAATATAAGAGACTGAATAATGACTAATAAATATAGGAAAAAATTTAGGAAAAATAAATCCTAGGTGTATGTGAAGTAACTCCAACACAGAAGACACAAGATTTTACATAGAAACCCTTTCAAGAGAAAACCATAAAAACTTATTTTTAATATTTGTAGGCACCAACTCACTATTACAAATATTTGTAGGAACCAACTCACTATTACAAATATTTGTAGGCATCGACCTAATGGAGATGCCAATCCCCACTAATGGATTTTTGTAGGTACCAACCTACTTTCAAGTTTTCAAATTATTCTTTAGAAGTTGAACATCTGCATTTCCTTCACATGTCTTCTTGTTTCTTTTGTCTTCACCAGAGCTGTTTCTTTTTCCTTAGTTGTGCCTTCACCAGATTCTCTCTTTTTTTCTACTACTTCTTCCTTAGATTTTCCTTCACCATATGTTCTTACTTCTTCTGTTACTTTTTCCTTAGATATGCCTTTACAAGTTTTGCTTGCTATAATGCTAGATCTACTTGCTAGAACACTAGATTTTCTTGCTAGAATGCCACATCTACTTGCTAGAACACCATATATTATCTTTGCTAATATTCAATCATCACTCCTTGAATGATATTCAATCGTCATTTCTCTCACTTCTTCAAATTTTATTCATAAGAATATTACATTTTTATCCACTCATTTTCTCTCATTACTCTTCTCCTTTTATACTTTATCATAACCCTACATGAAGAGGCATTTCTTTTTAAAAGACATGATATCCATTAATTAAATAATTAATTCGCCCATTTTTAATTCACTTTTCACAATACCATGGGAAAATATCACGGGTTTTTAAACATGGAAGAATACCATTTTACTTTTTGACTTCTTTACATACCTTCACTTCTTTTTATATTTTAATACTCCTTTTTCATGTAACTTCAATTTTTAATTTTTAATTCACCTTTTTATGCAAAGTCACCATTTTTCAGGTAACTTAGTTTTGAATTAAACTTTTTTGTGTAACTTCATTTTGAATTCACCTTTTTATGTTACAGAGTGTGTTGTAGGAGAAGCACGAATAAATGCAAATAAATTTAAATGTTGATTGATGTATCCTGTAAAGCGTGAAGACTCGCGACTCTGGAATTGAATCCAAAGGGCATCATATCCGGCTACCATTATTCTATTTGGAATCAAAAAAGAGGAAGAGGTGTAGACACCCTAGATCGAAGGCTCTCTTCAAAACAAGTAGGTCTCAAAAAATGTTTTGAAATACAAATGAGCATCTAAATCCTTCATATGCAAAGCTTGGAGTCACTCTAGATGGATATGGAAATCTCTATGTTGGCTCTGTGCATTTGTAACTTTGAAATGACACTGTAAAATAGATTTTTCTTCTACTGCTAAGTGGGTATGATGAAGAATGAAATAGCTTCCATTGTAGTATCCTCATCTTTTTCATGGCATGATCCTTTTAAAAAAAAAATTATAGGGATTTGTTTTAAGACAATTTAGTGATGGGTAACGTTGTAAATATTAATTTAGAGATGAAGAGTATAATGGCTAATAATAATAGATAGATGACTATAATGACTATAATGTTTGAGTTTATAAAGGATATATAAGGTTGTATTTCCTTAAGACTTTAAATTATGTATATGGAGTTATAAGGGGTTTATGTTTTTTTCTTTTGAATTCCTCTACTTCTAATTTCTATTAATAGACAAAAATTTTACAAGTAGGATTTCAGGAGTTCCAAGGTGGTTGAAAAGGAAGAGACCACCATCCATGACTCACATAATGAAAAAAAACAACAAAAATAAGTGCCTTCCTTGAGGAGGGAAACCAGGCCAAAATTTCTCTGTTCACGGAGTTTACATATGCATTATTTGCGCTAATAAATACTATCCTATTATCACCTAAATGACTATATAATTGGAATAATTTTGATTTAAATTGTAACTCTTCCCATGGTCTAATAAATTTATCTATATTGTCAACCTGATCCTCATGTTGAACCTTCAATTTATCCACTTTTTTTCAGTGTCATCAATCAAGGCTACATTGACTCCACTCGAAGACAATTTGGTTAACCTTTTCCACTTTTAGGGGGGTATATCTCATTATCTAAACTTCTCACTTTTCAGTTGAAAAGGGGGAAAATATTTATATGTCATACTTCAAGTTTCAAAGTCTAACTCGAAGTCTAACTTATGGGTGAGTAAGCAAGAGGGTAAGCAGGAATGTGTAGTCACAAGAACATGTGCGCGTTCTTAGGAACATGCACACATTCCTAAACCTGTAGGTTTTGAAGTGGATGAACCTCCATGAGGCTTGCCACATAGGTTTAGTGGCAGGAACATGCATGCATCCCTACTGTTAAACATTTTGTAAATGCACGTGAGCGTGAGTTGTGCTCATTGTGAATAAATCTCACTCGCATTTTGACTCTCATTGAGAAAATAGAGAGGATATGGAGAGGAGAAACAAAGGGAGGATGTTTTCACTCTGTCCAGGTATGTTTGTTTTATCTTTTTTTAACCCAATTTATTCATTTCCAATTTAGTCTTTTGCTTCCAAGAATATAAATTAAAAAAAAAATGTAACTTTGTCTTTTAATTAAAACACCAACCCAATTTACATGCCATGGATTTTAAATTGCAACATATAAAATAAAATGGAACCCCAAGACAATGTAAACCGCTCATAAGAAAACCTACATGATCAAAACCCCAACCCACCAAAACCCCAACCCACCAAAACCCCAACCCACCAAAACCATCCCATTTAAACACTCAAGTTGATGAGGGATTGGTTATATTAAGAACCCTTGAGGAACAATTAAGGGACACTAGAGATCCTAGCAAAGTCTCCTTGGCCACTTCTTTGGACATCATTGTGAATTGTATTGAAAGTTCCCAAGGGAAATTGAACTCTATTTCTAATTATAGGGAAAGAATGTATAAGTACTATACTTCTGGTTTTGACATAAACCAAGTCAAATAAATGGGAATTTCAAAACAACAAATATTATCTATTTTCAGGGATCCTAGAAATGGACAAGAACTACTATTGGCCAAGAAACACATCTCCATTGACTAGTGCATCCATCCCCATATTAGTCAAAACTAGATGGATAGGTGGTATATGGTTTTTGATAAACCTCCCTGCAATAACAAGGAGATTCTTGAATATTTTATGAGAAAATTATGGGCAGAGTTTATTTTGGGTAAGAATGTCAACTACTTTGACATTGGTGACTTCCAAGGGGTGGGTCAAGGGTCCACATAGGAATGAGATCATTCCAGGCGCGACCTTGTGTTAGGTCCTAGTCCCCCCAAGTGAAGGTATGACCCCGATACCTAACATCCTCCTATTGCAGAGAGATTGCAACATGTACAACTAACCATTTGATCATCAACTCATAGCCTAGTGCAACATAGTATCTCTGTTTCACTATCTCGACAGGAGGTTCCTTCTAGTGACACTGATAGAGGGGTTGGAGCTTCAGTATGGATAGGAGAGTATAGTAAGGAGAGGGCACATGGACATAGCGACCATCCAAGTGAACCTCATTGATGTTGTATATATGGGAAGACATGTTATGGGTCTATATAGCCTAGTGGAAAACATAACTTCATGGAGGAGGTTAGTATCTTAACCCTCTCTATTTTCTTCATCGTTATATATTTATTTTGTATTTTTAGTATTTATATCGATATTTTAATGTATAATGTTTTGCAGTTGTTATGTCTGAGGACCCTCTATGCCGATAGATACATCAGTGCCTATCCACACCAATGATGCAATGATAAAGGAAACATGTTTATTGGGTGCACCCCACACAAATGTATGTATCACATTTGTTAAATTCATCATACTCATTTCTTTATTTTATGGCATCCTCAAAATTTTAATGTTCTTGTGTTTCTACAGGATTTGGGACTAGGCGATGCCGGGGAATGTTCATTTGGGATGGACAAGTCACATACGTTACATGTATCATGTGTAGAGTTAAACATCGTATAATTCTCAAATTATTTGTGTTTATGTTTTTGAATTTTACTATTTGGTACTAATAGTTCAATTTTATTAATATGTATGTAGGTTGTGGATATATTTTCTAGATATAGTAATATTTCACTCCTTGGAAACCTAGGTGTTGCTTCTGGGTTACCTTTCTCCAGGCCTAGGGAGTTTCAATCACTTGTACATCCTATGAGGGTCCATCACCTCCCACCATCAACATCAGTCTTATTGCATGCATCCTCAATGGATTCACATGCAGGGCACCCATCCACACCACCTATATACCACCCACCCCTATCACCATTTCCATCGTCCCCATCGACCGAGACTGCTATAGTAAAGGTTTTCTCAGAGTAGGTTGTACAACCTAGTGCTCCATATACCAATGAATATCCATCGAGGCCTGAGATATTCACGATGAGATAATGCATTGATGATAAAATTGCTATGTTTCATGAATTTGATTTTATGCATATTTGTGTAATTTTCTTGACTTGATCCTTGTAAATAATTCCTAGTGGCATCATGGAGAGATTGGGGTCATGGAGGAGGGTAAAACCCTAACGATTGATAGTAGCATATGCGGTGAGTTGTCTTAGGTTAAATTAAAAAGTATCATTTTGTATGTGTATTGATTCATTGAGAAAAAAAATTATAACATTGTTTATTCTTTGTGTAGTCTCGAGAGCGTCGAAGCACACCCGGGCATAGAACCTCTCGAGGTGCTTCCTAGAGAAATATAATAAATATATATATTTTCAAGATTCTCCTAAGGGTGTGAGGGTGGAAGTGGTCAATGATTGACCAACTACTGTCATTTTGTATCTAGGCCACCATATGGATGTTTTTAATATTAGGGCACTTGTTGTTGCTTTGTATATTGGGCACGAGTTGTCATTTTGTAAAAAAAAGTTCAATTTAGATTATGTTGAATATATATATATATATATATATATATATATATATCAATTAATACATATTTAGAATATGAATTACATGCACCTACAAATATCTTATCAGGGGTTGTTATAAGTTGGTCTCTTCAAACCCTAGCAATGGAAACCATAAGATAACATTAGCCAATAGTTCACTCCATTAGAGATCATCAACAAGGTAGCATACACAATGGTAAGTCCTTTTTGGAACCTACATTGTTATCCAACACTTGTACAAGATCAACTCCCTCTATCTTATGGATAACAAGAACATTAGGTAGCACTAGGGTTTTCAAATGCCACAAAAACCCAACTTCTTCTCTTACTAGAGATACATGATAAAAGTCTTTCTTTTCTCCTGTAGTATAATTCCTAGTATTATTAGTCTCCTTAAGACAAAACCTTGACCCTAGTCTTCCCTTGACATTCATTTGAGAAGCCTAGTTGTTAGTTTCTTAGTTGATTCAATCCATAATTTGACCATTTTCTAGGGAACACACAATATTCCCCTCTTTCTATGCATGACATATAAAATCATTTGATTTATGTGTAACCCTTCATAAATGAAAAAAAGACTAGTCACTGACTCATTAATACACTCATGTTTGTTTAGATTGTGTAGTGGGTATATGTAAATTTTGTTAAACTCATCAATTATTAATAACATTTATCCAGTCTTCCATGATGTCCACTAAACTTGTTGATTTTGATCAATAGAATGAGAGAGTTCACATGGAAACTAGATAATATAATGAGTATAATTTTCCACCTACAAATAAAGGTTTTAAGGTTACATTTCATGAAACACCATTTAAAGTAATGCTATGCTACCAAAATTCCTCTAGGGAAACTTGAAACCATTATTCTTTTCCCTTCACCATCTATGAGATTTTATTGCACATTGCTACCCAATTTTTGGGTTGGAGTGCACAAGAAGACAAAGGACCCTCCCAAACCCAATCCCACAAACCTATTGATGCCATGCCATTTCCATGCTATTTCCATGTCATTCCTTCCCATGCCATTGTCATGCCTTTCCAAGCCATTCTATGGAATTCGATTTCCATTCCACAACCATTTCCATGTCATTTCCATGCCTTTCCATGCTATGACATTGCCATTTCATTGAAATTCCTTGCTAAGCCATACCATTCCATTCCATTTCCATGTCATTTCCATTCCATTTCCATGTCAATGTTATTCCTTGAAAATCCATGCCATGGCATGTCATTTCCATGCCATACCATTGCGTTTCCTTTCCTTTCCATGCCATTCCATGCCATGCCTTGTCATTGCATTTATTTCATTTACTTACCATGCCATTCCTTTCCTTGCCATCCCATGAAATTCCTTACCATGCCATTTCTTGCCTTGCATCACATTTCCTTTCCTTTCCATTCCATTCCATGCCTTGTATTGCCTTGCCTTTCCTTTCCATGCCTTGTTGTTGACAGGATATTTCCCTCGTGATTTTGGGTCAAAATCACAACAGATAAAGGCTATATGGAGAAGATATAAATATTCCCTCCAGGACAAGCATATAAAACTGAAAGAATAAATACTTTACAAGGAGAAGTTAGGGAAGGAAGAGGGAGAAATAATTAACATTAATTATCCCATTTGATGTCGATCCCATTCCTTTCTCTCGACGAGTTCTAGATCCTTTTCTAGAAGCAACCTATAAATTGGACACAATACAAGAGATTCTATGAAGGTAGTTACAAAATCACAAAGTATACATGTTATATATCATATTCAAAGGAAACTTAATAAAAACAAACATACAATGAACACATGATAGGAGGGAAAACAAACTCTTCTATTAACACCAAATCAGAAATGTAAGTTACAACCTTGTCTCGTCTTTGGTACTGCCTCAAAGCCAACTATATGGATTCTGGTGCAAGTCGTGACCCTCGCAGTCCGACCGCTTCTACCAGGACCTTCTCTTTCACTCAGGCCCAAAGAGCGTG
The DNA here is from genome assembly GCA_009831015.1 of Picea engelmannii. NCBI lineage: Eukaryota > Viridiplantae > Streptophyta > Pinopsida > Pinales > Pinaceae > Picea > Picea engelmannii. The sequence continues at coordinate 26,311 of ML824011.1, forward strand.
AATGCTCTTCCAATTCCCTGTCGAGAATTCTTCACCCATAGTAATTCCTTCGGTGATCTCCCCCTTGCTAATCGGGAAATCGGGTTTCGCGATATCGCGAAACTTGTAGGCACCGTTCTCATGCAAATAAAAACCCTAAACCCTGATGGGTCAACAATCAAAGCTTCTATTCTTCTCGGGGATTTCCCTATCAAGAAATCAGCACAGGTGATGTCGTGGTTCACTCGCCCCACAAATCACCGAACCCTGAACTCCGATGCACGTGTGTTAATTCCACACCACGTCACCTCCTTTCTCCGCTCTATCGGGAATCGCAGGATCGTGATTTCACCGGTCGCAATTCCTTTGCAGTATAAAAACCCGAATGTCGAATCTTGACCTCCCGGGATCTCGTGCCACCTGTCCCCTATCGATCAATGGCTCCGATGTGATCGGGAAATCGCCGATAGCGATTTAACCAGTTATGAAAATATTGCCTCTGGGAAACCCAATATGCCGATATGCGATGGCTCTTGGTTACTCCTGCGCCCAAGGGTTTAAACCCCTAGCAAATCCTCCAAGATCTACTGGTCGGTGGGACTTCGCAATTATCCTCTGCGAACCCTGGTCGTTGATTCTACTCCGTGGAGATTCCTCATGAGCTTTCCTCAACACCCTGTGGTTCTCCTTCGATGAGGCTTAGGCCTATCCCTCCTGAGCTTGTCCTAGCTTCGCAAGTCTGTATGAAGACTTGTTATATGCACACCTTATGGCAAAGCTCCGAATACAACCACTTATTGGAACTCTTCGGTTCTGCGCACTCCTGCAACAGAATCCTTCCACTCCCTCGGCTCAATCTAACAACTGAGACTTCTGTTCAACCTGCATGACTCCATTAAACCCAAATCAACTTCTGGGTGAACGAGAATGAGAGTTTAACTATTGAGCCTCATCAACGCACTCTATGCGGATGAATTCGACTGCACTCTATGCAGGAATCTCCCGGCTCAACCAGAGAAACAATTGAAACTCATTCTCTTCTCTCTCAGACTTCAGTAAACCTTTGAAATCACATGCACAGCCTATTCAAAGAAAATGCATACAAAGAAACAAACATTCATGAGAACATAAGCAACGTACACAGAGACACAACACCAGTCATGAAATTGAATCAAAGACTCTCTTCTATTAATTCAATCTGTACATGGGTGTTCTCCACAAGTTCTCTGCTTGCTCTCCTCTTCTTGCTCCTGTTTGATAATCTGAATAATGTTACCATATACAAAGGAGGGTGTCTATATCCGTTTTCCCTCTCGAAAACTGAGCTATCAAATCTACAATTAAAGTTCTATCTAACAACATTAAAACTATTAAATGCCTCAGCTACCTAAGGACGTGAGCTTATCCGCTCAAGGTCCATTTACAATACAAGGGCACTTCTTTATGAATTCCTTCATTTAAAGGGTGGTGCACCAACTTTCAAGTATTTCAAAATTTGTAGATGCTGTCCAGCTGTCTTTTCTGCTCCACGTGCTGGCTCGCTTGATGAGTGAGCGATGCTCCTGCATCATACTCCTCGGCTCTAAAATTTTCATGGGCTCCTGTCCATGAGCTCCTGCACAGTGTGTCCATGCTTCTGTATTACTGCTTCAGTCTCCCAGCTGGCGTCTTCCACTGGGTGATTCTTCCATTTCACCAAGTACTCGAAATACTGCTTCCGCCTGGTCTTCTTTCCTACTCTGTTGTCTAGTATGTACTCCATCTGCGGTTTCTCTGCAACTGGTAACTGCTTTTCCCACTGGATCACTGGTTCCTCAGTTCCAGTGTTTGCCTCTCTAGCCCTATATGGGTATAAATCCGAAATATCGAATATCGAAGATATCCCGACGCCATCTGACAACTCAATTTCATATGCGTTCTCCCCGAATTTCTTCAGGACATTGCATGGCTCGATTTTCTTCATCTTGAGATTATTATATGTTCCCCTTGGGAACCTTTCTTTCCTCAAGTGTACTAGAACCAAATCACCAAATTCAAACTAAAGTCGTCTCTTCTGCTAATCGGCTCTGCGCTTATACTCTTGATTTGATTTCATCAGTTGTTGCTTCACCTTCGTGTGAAGTTCTTTCATCGCTTTAGCGAACTCCTCTGTGCTAGAACTGCTAGTTGCAACCTGTTCTGACTCCCTGAGTTCAGAAACTCCCCTTGGTTGTGTCCCATACAAAATATGAAATGGACTTCTTCCGGTACTTCGATTCACCCAATCGTTGTACGCGAAATCTGCTTGTGGTAATATCTGGTCCCAACTGTTGTGGTGCTCTGTCACCAAGCTTCTCAGCAAGTCTCCAAGACTTTTGTTGACCACCTCTGTTTGTCCATCCGTCTGCGAATGATAAGTTGAACTAAATGCCAAATTAGTCCCTATCTTTTTCCATAGCGTCCTCCAAAAATGACCTATGAACTTGGTATCTCTGTCTGAGACTATGCTTCTCGGAAATCCATGCAGTCTAACAACCTCCTTGAAAAAAAAATTTGCGATGTGGGTCGCATCGCTGGTATTTTGACACGGGATAAAATGTGCCATCTTTGAAAACCTGTCTACCACCACAAAGATGGAATCAACCCCTCTCTGCATCCTCGGCAATCCCAATACAAAGTCCATGCTGATCGCCTCCCATGGTCTCTCTGGTATGGGCAACGGCTGATAAAAACCTGCATTTTGCTTTTGGCCCTTCGAGTGCTGACAAATCTGACACCTGTCAACAAACCTCTTAACATCTGCTCGCATGCCTAGCCAAAAATACGATTTTCTCAGCTTCGCGAATGTTTTGTCATGTCCAAAATGACCTTCTAATCCTCCGCTATGCTTTTCCTTCACCAAATTCTCCCTCATGGAGAAATTCGGAATGCACAGTTGATTGCCTCTGAACAACAATCCATCCTAGATCATATAATCTATCCACAGACTCCGATCCCTGAGAACGGGATTCTCAGCTGCTTCGTACGCTTCTCCAAAATCTGCATCCCCAGCATACATGTCCTTCATATTTTCAAAACCCAAGGTTTTGACTCTAAACTCCTGTAGCAACAAACATTTCCTGCTCAAAGCATCAACCACTTTGTTAGCATATAAATGTGTTTAATCACAAATGTGAAATTCTGCATGTACTCTACCCATTTTTCATGCTTCTGGTTCAACTTCTCCTGTTGACTCACAAACTGCAATGCATGATTATCGTTGTACAAAACAAATTCCTTGGGTATCAAGTAATGCCTCCACTTATTTAATGCCTGTATGATGGCATAAAACTCTTTATCATATGTGGAGTATTTCAGCTTTTCATCATCCAGCTTCTCACTGAAATATGCAACAGGTATGTCATCCTGACTCAAGACCCCTCCTACGGCATATCCGCTTGCATCACATTTCACTTGAAATGTCTTCTGAAAATCAGGCAACACCAACACCGGTTGCTCGGTGATCTTTCACTTCAACAGATTGAAGCTTTTCTCAGCCTCTGCTGTCCAATGAAAAAATTTATGTCATTTTTTCATGGTGTCCATCATTGCTGCGCTAATTCCACTGAAATTCCTAATGAACTTTATGTAGAAACTAGCCAGACCATGGAAACTTCTCACCTCAAAAACATTTCTCAGTGATGGCCAATTCTTGATCACTTCCACCTTTTCAAGATCCATCTTCAACTCATTCGCTGAAATGACAAAACCCAAATAAATGAGTTCTGTTTTCATGAAGGAGCACTTCTTCATGTTGACCAACAGCTTCTCCTCCTGCAGTCTTCTCATCACAATGGCCAAATGCTTTAAGTGCTCAGCCTTGGTCTTGCTGAAAATCAGTATATCATCTAGATATATGACAACAAATTTCCCAATGAATTCCCTCAGGACTTCATTCATCAGCCTCATAAAAGTGCTCGGCGCGTTTTTCAAGCCAAATGGCATGACCAGCCATTCATACAAACCTTTGTTTGTCTTGAATGTTGTCTTCCATTCATCATCCTCTCTCATGCAAATCTGGTGATATCCGCTCTTGAGATCAACCTTTGAAAAATAATTTGCCCCATTCAGGAAATCCATCAGATCATCCATTCTCGGCAGTGGAAATCTGTACCTGATGGTGATTTTATTTATCGCCCTGGAGTCTGTACACATCCTCCAGCCTCCATCCTTCTTCGGACTCAGTACTGTTGGAACAACACATGGACTCAGACTCTCTCTGACCAGTCCTTTGTCCAACAGATCCTGTACCTGCCTTTTGACCTCCTCATTCTCCTGTGGCGTCAACCTGTACGCGGCCTTATTTGGTAAACTTGCTCCAGGTATGAGGTCAATGTGATGACTCACACTTATCATCGGTGGCAACGAACGAGGTAGTTCATCCACGATGATATCAGCGAACTCTCCCAGTAGTTCCTGAATCTCCTCTGGCAAGTCGTCCACTCTTGTGCTAGTCAGGACAATTATCGGCTTCCTGACCACAAAGAATTGTGGATCTTCGTTCTTCTCCATTTCTGTGAGAAGCTCCTTCCCACTCATGAGAAGTATGGTGTTACTTACTTCCGGCTTGACTTCTTTATCCTTTATCGGAAGTAACGTATGTGTCATCCCATCCTTCTCCAAGGTATATGTGTTCATCCTCCCATCATGAACCACATTTCGGTCATACTGCCATGGTATCCCCAATAATATATGACAGACATCCATGGGAGTGACATCACACAAGACTTGGTTTGAAGGAAGAAACTGGTTCACTGGAGTCAAACATCCCTTAACACCTAAGAGGGCTTCTAAATCAAGAGTTTGGAAGGGGAACGCTCCCCTAAAACTGCCTGAGGAGCGTCGACACCCTTATACCATGCCTCAGAAGCGTTATAACGCTTCTCCACCCCTTTGTAGAAGCGCTGCTTAGATTTGAAGCGCTGGCGCTTCCCTTGACTTGTTCAAGAGCGTTCTAACGCTCTGATGCCCCTTCTAAGGGAGCGCTCTCCATTCTGGGTAAATTGTTAGCCCGGTGAGAAGAATAAGGGGAGAATCATTCGAGTTTAGGAGACGGTTGAGCTCGAATTCTTGGTTTTGTCAAAAGATCTCTGATCCAAGGAGGAGGTTATCAACTAGTTCTAAACATAAATCGAGTGGTTATGCTCCTCCCAACCTATATAAGCAAGCTCTCTGGTGGTAAAGAGGGGGAATCACACCAAACTTATGGTCCCATAAGTGAGGAAGAAGAACTGAATATGTGAAACTTATGATCTTGGAGGAAACTTGCAGTCAGCCAAAGGAGAGAAATCATTGAAGCTGATGTCATCCAGGTTGTGGATCGTTTAGGCAAGGGTTAGACGAAGAGGACTTGACGAAGCTGTCGCATTCGCATCTACGATTGTAAGTACTGCTGTCGTTATTCTCATTAATATGACACGCTTGGCCTGTTTCTTTCTAGTTTGTGTCTGATGTTACATGAACTTATCATTCAGTGATAGATCTGTTTTCAAGCTAATGTCAATAGAGTAGGAAGTGGTCGTATCTTGTTTTGTCCACAGACCTCAGCGAGGAGAAAAGGATTGGAGCACAACTCGGAGCGTGCAGGGACAAACGTCGGTTAAGAGGTACTTCTGTTACTCTCCCTTCTCATGCATTAGGCTTAGATAGATTCGAAAGAAATTCAATGTCCATGATAAGAACTTTTTTGTCTAGGGTTAAGGTCAAGCCTTAGAGGTCGATCTACTTGTCCGCAGGCAGATTTTCCTACAACAGAAACTGGCGACTCCACTGGGGAGATAGCCTTGAATCAAAACCCTTTGTTTGTATTTGTCTCCTCATTGACCTTGTTCTATCCCTTGATCGTTTCAGACCTGGTTTACCCCTCTTTGATTAGTTTCACGAGCTGATTGGCTCCTTACCTTATCACTTTCAGCATATTTGTCAAGTTCAAATCTCAATTTTTGAAATTTTTTGACATTTCTGGGACTTTCAGACCCTGGCGCCCCTGAATTAGTGTTATTAGAGCGCCAGCGCTTCTTGTAGACCTACACAGAGTGATATAACGCTCTTTTCCCTTGGCAACAGAGCGCCAGCCTCCTTTGGCCCAGAAACCTTCCAAATTTGCAATTTTTTAGGTTTCTGCCTCTGTGTTCTTCTGCTGAGTGACCTTATGAGTCAATTTTTCTTCCTGTTTAATCTTG
>ML824011.1:45436-68408 GCA_009831015.1 Picea engelmannii
TCGGTTAAGAGGTACTTCTGTTACTCTCCCTTCTCATGCATTAGGCTTAGATAGATTCGAAAGAAATTCAGTGTCCATGATAAGCACTTTTTTGTCTAGGGTTAAGGTCAAGCCTTAGAGGTCGATCTACTTGTCCGCAGGCATATTTTCCTACAACACACCTTAGCGATGTGAGCTTCTCCTCTATCCACTTTCCTGTCTGGACAGTTAACAGCTTTATGTCCATCCTTCCCACATGTAAAACTTGTGATGATTCCTCCTCTGCCTCTTCTCCTACCTCTGGTACGAGGAAAAGTGTTCGCATCAGCATAACCGCCACCCTGCTCGGTATGTTGTCTCCTTGACTCAGCATATGGCTGCCTCTGTGAGGTTCCACCTCTTTCAATCTTACCCCGAGGTTTCTTCCATTCCTCCTTGGGATTCTGATATTTATCTTGGGTAACCGCCTTGCCTCTGGGCTGACTTCGGCCTCGTCCTTGCTGACCTTGCTTGCGGCTCAGCTTCTCCTCGGCTTTCAGAGCCAATTGGTAAGCATCTTCCACCGTCCTGATGGTTAGCATGCTTAACTCATCCTGAATGTCGTATCTTAGACCATTCAGATATCTCGCCACCTTCTCATCATCGCTCTCCCGATGACCTGCTCTGATATTGAGCCTGTAGAATTCCTCGGTGTACTCCTTCACTGTCATCAACTTCTATCTCAGGTTCTGCATCCACCTAAACAAAGTGATCTGATAATCTCCGGGGATGAATTTTTCTTTCATCTTCGTGATCATCCTGTCCCAGCTCTTGATCTTTTATTTTCCTTTGTAGTGCCTATCAGCCTGCAACTCATCACACCATAAGGCTGCATGTCCTTTCAACTTGGTAACAACATGCCTTACCTTCTTATCCTCTTCGATATCCTCATAGTCGAAGTAGGTATCAAGAGCTCAGATCCAATCCAGCAGCTCTTTTGCATCCAGGCTTCCTTCATATGCTCGAATGTCCATCTTGGTCTTTGAGCTCATTCTGGCAATGGATCTGATCAACCGCTCTGTTGATGCGTCCTCTGTTGTGACTTCTTCCTCATGTCCAGCTTCCTCTTCCACCTCGGAATCACTAAGATCCCCTACACCATCTCCACGTCTCTGTGTTGTCTCCATCTCCTCAAGCCTCGCTCAGAGATCTCTCATTTGGCGCTCCATTTATGGATTTCCTGCTGGCCTTCCTCTTCTTCGTGCATCCCTGTCTTCTCGATCAGGTGACTGCCTTTCTCTTCTCGATGGCATGTTGAATTCTTCTCCCTCTCTGCTACTGAAAGAAAAGATGTCTTCCGGCTCTGATACCACTTGGTGAAAGTCATGACCCTCGTAGTCCGACCGCTTCTACCAGGACCTTCTCTTTCACTCAGGCCCGAAGAGCGTGAATGCTCTTCCAATTCCCTGTCGGGAATTCTTCACCCACAGTAATTCCTTCGGCGATCTCCCCCTTGCTAATTGGGAAATCGGGTTTCGCGATATCGCGAAACTTGTAGGCACCGTTCTCATGCAAATCAAAACCCCGAACCCCGATGGGTCAACAATCAACACTTCTATTCTTATTGGGGATTTCCCTATCGGGAAATCGACACAGGTGATGTCGTGGTTCACTTTCCCCATAAATCGCCGAACACCAAACTCCGATGCACGTGTGTTAATTCCGCACCACGTCACCTCCTTTCTCTTCTCTATCGGGAATCGCGGGATCATGATTTCACCGGTTGCAATTCCTTTTCACTATAAAACCCCGAATGCCAAATATCGACCTCCCGGGATCTCGTGCCACCTGTCCCCTATCGATCAACAGCTCTGATGTGATCGGGAAATCGCCGATAGCGATTTCAACAGTTATGAAAATCTTTCCTCTGGGAAACCCGATATGTCAATATGCAATGGCTCTTGGTTACTCCTGTGCCCAAGGGTTTAAACCCCTAGCAACTCCTCCAAGATCTACCGGTCGGCGGGACTTCGCAATTCTCATCTGCGAACCCTGGTCATTGATTCTACTCCATGGAGATTCCTCATGAGCTTTCCTCAGCACCCTACGATTCTCCTTTGATGAGGCTTAGGCCTATCCCTCCCGAGCTTGTCCTAGCTTCACAAGTCTGTATGAAGACTTGTTATACGCACACCTTATGGAAAAGCTCCAAATACAACCACGTATTGGAACTCTTTGGTTCTGTGCACTCCTGCAGTAGAATCCTTCCACTCCCTTGGCTCAATCTAACAATTGAGACTTCTATTCAACCTACATGACTCCATTAAACCCAAATCAACTTCTGGGTGAACGAGAATGAGAGTTTAACTATTGAGCCTCATCAACGCACTCTATGCGGATGAATTCGACTGCACTCTATGCAGGCATCTCCCGGCTCAACCAGAGAAACAATTGAAACTCATTCTCTTCTCTCTCAGACTTCAGTAAACCTTTGAAATCACATGCACAACCTATTCAAAGAAAATTCATACAAAGAAACAAACATTCATGAGCACATAAGCAACGTACACAAAGACACAACACCAATCATGAAATTGAATCAAAGACTCTCTTCTATTAATTCAATCTGTACATGGGTGTTCTCCACAAGTTCTCTGCTTGCTCTCCTCTTCTTGCTCCTGTTTGATAATCTGAATAATGTTACCATATACAAAGGAGGGTTTCTATATCCGTTTTCCATCTCGAAAACTGAACTATCAAATCTACAATTAAAGTTCTATCTAACAACATTAAAACTATTAAATGCCTCAGCTACCTAAGGACGTGAGCTTATCCGCTCAAGGTCCATTTACAATACAAGGGTTCTTCTTTATGAATGCCTTCATTTAAAGGGCGACGCACTAACTTTCAAGTATTTCAAAATTTGTATATGTTGTCCAGTTGTCTTTTCTGCTCCACGCGCTGGCTCGCTTGATGAGTGAGTGATTCTCCTACATCAGGTTCCTTCAAGAATCACTTAAGAATCAACTCAACCACTATGATATTCCTTAGATGGCCCAAATAGGGATAAGGATACACCCTATATCCATATAGATATGAAAGAGATGCTGGAAAAAGGGTTTCTAGACAAAAGGGGGTGTTGCTCAAAGTCTTATAGGAAATGAAGGCATGATAAAAAATGGTATCATAATCTTGCACCAAGGGACTTGAACTCTCCTTATCCCTCAATGGTGATTTTATATCTTCCCAAAGAGGTTGGGGAAGTTGGATTCCATTGTGTAGGGGAATGGGGACGTTGGGGAACAAGTCCAACCAAAAAACTTGCCCGAAAACATAAAATTATTTTATTTTTTATGGTTTTTGAGGGCATTGGTGGGTTGAAAGTTGTAGAGTCGGGGATTTATGCGCATTTCACTAGGGAAACCCACATATATGATCATAAGACATTATTTTAAAATGATTTTGGAGAGGCAATTTCGAAAAATTTCTAGCAATCTTTGGAAAAGGGTTAGGCCATGGCACAAATGCATAGGTGTGGAATTTTGTGCTATAATATATGCCCCTTAATGTGTGAGTTCAGAAGGGAAAAATGATGGCTGAAATACATTATAAACCATTAGAGGTGAGGATGCATTGAAGTACCCCTGAAGATTCCTGAAGAATCGATTCAATAACAATAACCGTTAACAAATATACAAAAAGAGTTTTTCTTCCCAAGTCGTGCATACCCATGCTCAGGAGTGATATAAACATGGTTTCAAAGAAAGTACACCGCATATCCATGGTACATATGAAATTATTACTAATTTCCATGGCCACGAACAATACACAGTGGATCCATGTGATATATATGAAATAGCAAGAATGGCCATGAGGAATACATAGTGGATCCATGTCAAAGTACATCATAGCCACGAATAGATACATAGTGGTGCTATGTATCAAGATCAAGAACATAGGATATCTAGAACCAAGAGAATGAAGAAGATGGTCCTAGGAAAGTACCAATTTTTGTGAGGTAGCACCATATAAGTTTGAAAAGAGCACAAAATATGTGGTGCTTGTACTTCACCTGAAGTCTTCACAACAATCGGTCATGGTACAAGTCTACATTATGTGAATAGATGTGTTGAAGTCGAACAAAGTGAGACATTGTTTGATTATCATTCATTGATGTATACCGTTAATAAACATTATACAACCCATCGATGATGATAATGGGAGTCAAGGTACCATGGTACAATCTAACAAGTGTGAATAAATGAGTTGGCATCAAACACCTCGTAGAATCTATTGAGCATGGGACGTTGATGTATTCCCACTGTCAATAGTGAGGGAACCTACCACTAATGATTGCAATCCTAAAGGTACCAAACATAAATATAGATCCCTTTCCTAGAGAAATATGTGTCAGAGTTGATGGGAAGACATCCACTGGAAGGAAGGCATTAAGGTTTCTTCCATCAACCAACACGAGGGGTGGAAGAAGGCCAAAGATTTGGAAGAAATTAGACGAAGAGACTGATACTCATGATGATGAGACTCAATTGGGAAGGATGTCTTGAGGGGTCAAAGTCTAACTGCAGAATACATGATTCATCCCCCCCCATGACCATGAGGTGGAGTTTATTTTCAAAAAGAATATCATTTTTCTTAAAAATGCAAGCTAAAAATAAGCCAAGAATGCTGGGAAATCAAGAGTAAGGTATTTTTCTTTTTTTGTATGATAAACTTTCAGATTTCAATATAGAAAAAATGACCTGACTTAGGATAGTTCAGGTAACTGACCTACCAAGCACTATATATATATATATATATATATATATATATATATATATATATATATATATTAAACTCCACTTTAACACAGGTCTATGACTATATGTAGTGAAACTCACGATATCCAAGGGTTATAGAAGAGAAACTCATGGATGTATAAGAGTTGTAGAAGAATGACACATGGATGGATATGAAAGATCATAAAAATAAAAATCCACACCAAGAGAAAGGGATTCAGGACTTGAAAAAAATCCCCAAGAGGCTAAAAACTCTATAAAAAACTCCAAAACCATAGAATAAATGACAAGGAAAGAAATCAAGAGACCCTAAGAGACTGACCCAAACTAGGAGAATCCCCGCTACTGTCACCAATTATATTGACAAGATATTTCCCCCGTGATTTTGGGTCAAAATCACAACAGATCAAGACTGTATGGAGAAGATAGAAATCTTCCCTCCAAGACAAGCAGACAAAACTGAAAGAACAAATACTTTACAAGGAGAATTTAGGGAACACAGAGTAGAAAGAATGCACGTTAAGTCTCCCATTTGATGTCGATCCCACTTCTTTCTCTCGACGAGCTCCAAATCCTTTGTTGGAAGCAAGCTACAAAATGGACACAATACAAGAGCTGCTATGAAGGTAGTTACATGATCACAAAGTATACATGTCATATATCATATTCAAATTAAACTTAATAACAAAAACATACAATGAACAAATGATAGGAGGGTAAATAAACTCTTCTATTAACACCAAATCATAAAGGTAAGTTACAACCTTGTCTTGTCTTTGGCACTACCTTGAACCCAACAGTTTGGGTTCCTCCAAGAATCCCTCAAGCATCAACTCAACCACTATACTCTTCCTTGTATGGCCCAAATAGGGATAAGGATACACACTATAGCCATATATATAAGAAAGAGATGTTGGAAAATAGGTTTCTACATAAAATGGGGTGTTTCTCAGAGGATTATTGGAAAGGGAGGCTTGCTAAAAACTGGCAGCATAATCTTGCACCAAGGGACTTGACCTCTCCTTAGCCCTCAATGGTCATTTTATATATTCCCCAAGAGGTTGGGGAAGTTGTATTACATTATGTATGGGAATGGGAACATTAGGGAACAATCCCAATTGAAAAAATCACTTGAAAACATGGAATTATTTTATTTTTTACGATTTTTGAGGGAATTTGTGGGTTGCAAGCTGGAGAGTCACAGATGTCCATGTGTTGCACTAGGGAAACCCTTGGATATTCTCATAAGGCATGTTTTTCAAATGATTTTGGAGAGGAAACTTGGTAAATTTCTAGCAAACTTTGGGAAAGGGTTAGGCCATTGCACAAATGCATAGGTATGGAATTTTAAGCTATAACAGTTGCCATGCCATGCCTTTCCTTTGCATTCATTGCCATGGTATGCCTTGAATTTTCTTTCCTTGTCATTCCATGCATTTCCTTTCCTTTCCATGCCATTCCTTGCATTGTGTTTCCTTTCCATGCCATGCCATGACATGCTTTTTCTTTCTAGGCCATTCCTTGCCTGTCAATGCCATTCCATGTTTTTCCTTCCATTTCCATGCCTTGCCATGCCTTTCCATGTCTTGCCTTTCCATGATATGCCATTCCATGTCATGCCTTGCCATGCCTTGCCTTTCCATTCCATGCCTTGCATTTCCTTGCCTTACCATGCCATGCATTTCCTTGCCATTCCATGAATTTCCATGCTATTCCTTTCCTTTCCATGCCATGCCATTCCTTGCTTTTCATTTCCATTCCTTGCCATGCTATTCCATGAATTTCCTTTTCATGCATTGTAGTGACTTTCCTTTCCATGCCATGCCATGCCTTGCCTTTCCATGCATTTCCTTTACATACCTTTCCTATCCTTGTCTTGCCTTGGTATGGTACAATATGCCTTGCCTTGGTATGGTATGGTATGGTATACTTGGAATTGTATGATATGGTATGGTATGGTATGGTATGCCTTGTATTTCCTTGCCATGGTATGGTATGCCTTTCCTTGCCTTTCCAAGCCATGGTATGGTATGGTATGCCTTGTCTCTCCTTTTCTCTCCTTGCCTTTCCTTTCCTTTCCTTGTCATGGTATGGTATGCCTTTCCTTGGTATGGTATCCTTGGAATGTTATGCCATGCCTTGAAGGTAAGGTATGTCATGCCTTGAAGGAAAGGAAAGGCAAGGAAAGTGAAAGAGAGGAAAGTTAAGGAAAGACAAGTGAAGGCAAGGTATTCCATGCCTTGCATTTCCATGCCATGCCATTCCATGCCTTTCCTTTCCTTTCCATGCCATGCCATGCCTTCATTTTCCATGCCTCGCCATGTCATTCTTTTCTTTTCCATTCCATGCCATGCATTTCCTTTCCTTCACTTGCCATGCCATGCCTTCCCATGCCTTTCCTTTCCATTCCATGCCATGCCATGCCTTGCATTTCCTACACTTTCCATGTCATGCCTTGTCATTCCATGCCTTTCCATGTCATTCCTTTCCATGCCATGCCTTCCCTTTCCATGCCATGCCATGTATTTCCTTGCCTTCCCTTTCCATTCCATGCCATGTATTTCCTTTCCTTCCCTTTCCATGCCTTGCTTTGCCATCACATGCCTTGCCATACCATGTCTTTCCATTCCATGACATTCCTTGCCTAAATGAACAAGTTTAACACATAAATGAACAAGTTTAATACATAAATGAACAAGTTTAATAAGTAAATGAACAAGTTTAAAATGTAAATAATGCTTGTACTAAATGAATAAGTTTAATATGTAAATAATTCTTGTACTAAGCCTCAGAACTATTGTGCTAACCTGCTGCTCTATATACTACAACTACATAGTTTCTTCCTTCTTCCTTTTCTCCTTTACTACTGGTGGAGTGGTTGGTATGAGTTGTTCTCAAAGATTCTCAATCTCCTTCTGATATTGATCGATTGCCTACATAATCCTATCAATATTTTATGCTACTGTGATTATCTCACTTTGCACGGCCTATGGAATATTCTCATAAGTTCCTGCCACTTTCTACTCCAATCCTTTTATGCGCTCCCTTTCTTCTTGGGTCTCAGATTTAGCCTTCTCATAGACTATTTCCAGCTCATATCATTTCTTTGTTGCCTACTTTAATTTGGTTAAGTCTCTACATTTGCGAGGCTGTACCTCATGGTTTACGCTCACTGAAAACATGTGTAGTGCCTCTAATGGTATCCTTGTCAACACAAGTTGGATTTGGCTTAAGTCCTTCAAGGGTGTCTTCCCCACAATTTCGTCCATGCACAACATACTAGGGTTGATATGGAATGTTACGTGTGGCTGCAATATTTCCTGGAATGACTCTCGTTCTTCTTCTTTCACTCTTCCTTTTATCTATGGTGTTGATGGTTCGATTCCCCTGCTGCTTGTTGGCTTCCCTTCCCTGATTTGCTTGAGGATTTTCCACATGTCTACTAATTTTTCTTCAATCCTATCCTTGTGGTGTGCAACATGGTCGAAGTCCTCAGATACAAAATCCTGGACCATTCGGGCTATCATTTCCCCATCATCATCCTTGATCGTATACTATGGCAGTGTTCTTTGTGCCTTTGATTTATTGCACATGCCTCCTGTCTACATGGCCGAACTCTTGTTTTTCCCTGCTTCCTATGGGTTGGGACTTGCTGCGGTATGTTGCGCTCCCTCAACTTGTTTCTATTGTTCTTTGGTCAATTGTGTATTCTCCTTTTTTCCCTTCTGGGTCCCTGTCTTCATTGGCCCTTCATCTGTCTGTGTTTTCTTTCCCTGGCCCATTTTTTATCTCTTAGGCACTTGGATTTCCGGAGGCTGCATTTCTCCCTGCCCTGCCTCTTCTTCTATTGTTCTTTGCAGCACTTCCTAGGTGATGGGTGGAATCCTCCATTCATTGGCCCATTCGATGATGACCATGTCAATGTCACCCTTTGTGATACAATAGTTCATCTATAGCCACTGCTTATTAGGATCCTTCCTTTCCTGTATCCATATTGTGTGTCGTGTGGCCTGGAAATTGGTGATGTCCCCATATCATGTGAGAGCTTCTGGTGTTATTCTCCACATCTTGAAGATGGATTCTTGTAGTTCATGTAGCTATCCTCAAACATAGCCCCGTTCAAATTTTTTCTCCTCGACTCTAGCCTGGATCTAAGAAAAAAATATCTTGCTCCCTTATTTGGTTTGGGTCTGGTGCCAAAAAATACATACCTTGGTTCCCTCCAACCCATAAAGGATATCAATGTGATCATCCATGAGTAGTGAAATTTTGTGCCTAGATCTTGTGCATCCTTGCAGTCATCTAGGAATAATTTCAAGAAATACGGTGCCCATCTCATTGAGCTACCTTCTATGCATTGAGATGCAACTGCAACAACTCTAGCTGGGACTTCCTCCCTGCGACATTTTCTTAGTAGCTTGCAGGCTAATATTTTCGCACCCAATTGTGTTGCGGCATTGTTGATCCTCTTGATAATGATCCCTCTTGTCCCCCTTTCAGTTCCATACTTATTCTTAATATCCTCTGCTAGTGTTTTCTCCCTGGTTTTGTTATCTAGAAACTACGCGGGATCCATGCCCTGAGATGGAAATCTTGTTATGCTCATGATCAGCTCTATGTCTATCAAGACACGCTTGTCCAACCAGATGTCCCTGCCATGTGTAACTACTAACAATTGTTTGACATATGAGGTTGTGTGATTCCTTCTTCCAAAATGTGGTAAGTCCAAGAGACCTAAAATTCTTGTTTTTTGCAGCCCAGTTGCCCACTGGAGTGGCTTCTCGATCTGTTCTCCAACCCGATTTGTGCCTATAGTCTGTAAAAATACCCTCTTCGCAAGTTTCGGGAACTTGTCTCCGTCTTCTACATCATGGTTAGAGTATTTGAGATTCCCTATGAATCCCAACAGATTTAGTCCTACATGTACCCCCTCTAGTATGCACGGTAGAACGATTTCTACCGCAAGTTTCTTGTGAGGTGATATGGCTATCTGCATTTTGTCTTTCTTCAGTGGTGGTGGCTGGCTTGAATTTCCAGTGGCTTCTAGTTGTTCCTCTGTATACCATTCCGACCAAGATGAGACATCTTCAACTGTCCCTTTTGTTGGGTGGTCTGATATGGTCCTTTGAGACTCGTTCGACTCGACTGTTGACTCCCGAGTCGATGTTGTTCCATTAACTCTCAGAGATTCTTTGGTGCTCTCTGGATGCACCTCCTTTAGGGTTTCTACTTCCTAGTTCTGCGGTTCCTATACTTCTGTTGATATGTCTGTATTCTTTCCCTCCAGCGCTGGCTGTTGGATTTCTTCTAGTATGGGTGTTGAGTGCACCAGTGTTGCTTCTGGTGATGGGATTTCGTTGACATTGACGATCTCTGACAGTTGATGTTCACCTTCTTCCGCATGTCCTCGTGACATGGTCTGAACTCTAGTTTTCTTGGTGGTATAGCTCGATTCTTCTTGCTTGGGCAGTGCCATGGTGGTGAATGTCAATTGTCTACTGGATTCAAACGGTCTCTATGATCTCTATGAAGTCACAATGTTCTCTTTAGTATTTTTTGTTCTCTGTCTGTTCTCTTTCCATGAATAGACTATTGGCTCCCGCATTCATGTGTTGTATGGATTTCCCATGAAGCTTGTCGAGGACACTTCCTTTATTATGGGTTTAATGCACCTTAATTACAGGTTCAATGCACCTCTGATGGTTAATTACTTGCCATTTCTCTGCCTTGCCATCTTTTTTGGTGTGATTAATGTGGTGTCCCATCATTCCTTTTCATCCTTTAATTCTTCCTAGTGCTGTCATGTCGTCCTTCTTTTATCGAATTTAATTTTCCCGCTCGTTTCCCTTTGTATGTGACCATTGTCCTTATCCTCACCAAGTTTTTGTTTCTATCATTGTGTGGCTATTCTACCTCTAGCATACTACGCCCTCTTTGGTTCCTTTCCAATATACTATGTTCTTTTTTTTTTACTGTCTGGTGGATGGTCGACTGTCCTTGTATAGATTCAGTCGGCTCCCATTGATCATCCCTCTGAGTTTTGCACCTGACAACTCTCTTAACTGTAAAAATCCTCCATCTATGATGGATTTTACCTTGTATGGTCCTAACCAATGCATTCTGATATTTCCTGGGTGCTGAAATGATTTTCTATCATACATCAGTACTAGATCTCCTTCCTTGAAAGTTTTCTTCTTGATGTGTCTATCATGCCAAGATTTGTCTCTTTCTTTCTGAACCTATTGGTGGAATCCTGCCAAGATTTGATCTTCCTCCATGGTCAGTAACAGATTTAATCATTCCTATACTGTGCCTCATTCTGTCATTTGTGTGATGGATGCTACATGCAAGATTAGTACTAGAAATTCTAATGGCATCACTGCTTCTTGGCCATAAACCAGTTTAAATGGCGTGTAACCTATCAAATTTTTTCACGTAGTCCTATATGCCCATAATACTTATAGTACTTTGAGATCCCAGTCATCCCTGTTGACGTTACATATCTTTGTTAGCACGTTCTCTAGGATTTTGTTAAACTCTTCCACTATGCCATTTTCCTGTGGATGATATGGTGTGCTTTTCTGGTGATGGACTTCAAACTCTTCATTCATAGCATTGATGATGTTGTTTATGAAGTGTGTTCCTTGGTCTCTCATAAAAAATCTTAGGCACCCAAATCGAGTAAGGACTTGTTCAAATAAAAAGTGCGTTATTGTTTCTGTGTTGCAATCCTTCACTCGTGAGGCCTCCGCCCATCTTGTTAGGTATTTTTTCATGGTGATAATGTACCTTACTCCTGTTATTTTTGCTGGTGGGTTGATCAGTCCCACAAAGTCTATTTCCCACTTATCAAATGCTTGCAATGTTACTTGTGGTCGCAATGGAATATCATCCCTTTTGTTGGGTTTGCCTACCCTTTGATAGACATCGCATCTTTGAGAGTACTCCTTCGAGTCTCTGTGAATCTTTGGCCACCATAGTCCTGCACGCAATACCTTCTTCACAGTAGCTTTACTTGCATAATTCCCTGTTGTCATTCCCTCATGGGATTCTACTAAAATTATTGGTCTTTCGTTCTCTAACACATATCTTTGCAAGATGCTATCTGGACCCATTTTATATAAATGTCCTACAATTAGTTGATAGTTGGCAACACATACTACTAGGTTTTTCTTCTGCGCAGTGATATATTCTTGCAACACAATACTTGTGCTCAAGTAATGAATGATATTTGCGAAGTATTCATCAGCGATCTGAACTGAGAATAGTTGTGCATCTGGAAAGTTGTGTTATAAATTAGTAGGTTCTTCTCCATTTGTGACCCTTAATAGGCGATCAGGTCCTACATTCAATTTTCCTAGTTTGACTATTACTTCAAAATCAAATTCTTGAAATAGTAGTAACCATCAACAGTTTATCCTCCCCAACACTGTCTAGTCGACTAGGTATTTCAGGGATGAGTGATCTGTGAACATCTTAAAGTGTTTTCCCAATAAGTAATGTATGAATTTCTGTAGTGCATAGACCATATCTAGGCCCTCCCATTCTATCATGTTATAGTTCTATTCTAAGTCGGATAACTTTCTTCATGCAAATGTTATCGGGTGATTCTACAATTTGTTATCCCATATATCTTAGATAAAAATACTTGCATGATAATTTCAATGTCATAACATAAGCTTTCTTTATTCATATATCTAAGGTATATTCATATTTTTCAAACATGGATTATCCTAACTAATAGGATTTACCTAGACCTAGACCTTTCCTTGCCTTGCAATGTCATGACATGCTTAGCCTTTTCATGTCTTGCCTTTGATTGCCTTGCCTTGCCTTTCTTTTACTTTAATTTCCTTTCCTTTCCTTTCCTTGCATTTCCCTACCAACATGTCCCTGAATGGATTGAGGAGGCGAGTTGAAAATCACGATAAAAACTAAAAAAAGACTCATATGGGTGAACCGTTGGTATTGTATCCAGAGCACCATATTTCAGCTAGTGGGGCCCCTCTATTGTCATTTTGTCGACCAAAAAACTATTTGTTGGAGTATCTTTGACACTAGGGTTTTTCTCAATGAGGCATAGTGCAATTTCTGAAGAGGAGTTCTATTTTCAAGAAAACTATGTTGGGAATTTTTGGGTAGTGTAGTCATGCGGGTCTTGGCCAAACAAACTTGCAGGAGATTACAAAACTTTGTTATGATTCTCAATTTAGATTTTATGCCCTCAAATCAAATTGGCCACATGTCCATGAATGGCTTGAGAGGCAAGTTGCAAATCATGATAATACTCAAAACGAGACTCAGATGGGTGAACCTTTGGTTGCATTAGATCCAGAGAACTGGTTTTCATTCAGTGGGGCCCCTTCGCTATCATTTTGTGGGGCATAGTGCAGTTTCTGAAGAGGAGGTTGATATTCAAGAACATTGTGTTGGGAGGTTTTGGTTAGTGTAGTTGTGTGGGCCTTAGCTAAACAGACTTGTGGGATATTACAAACTTTTGTTATGATGCTCGGTTTGGATTTTATGCCACTGGGCCAAATTGGCCACATTTCCCTAAATGGCTTGAGGAGGCAAGTTTCAACACGTGATAAAACTCAAATCTGGACATGGATGGATGAACTGTCAGTTGCATTGGATCTAGAGCATCGGGTTTCAACTAGTGGGCCTCCTCTGTTGTCATTCCATCTACTAGAAAACTGTTTGTTGGAGTATCTTCGGCACTAGCGTTTTGCTCAATGAGGCATATTACAATTTCCAAAGAGAAGGTTGATTTTCAAGAACACTATGTGAAGAATTTAGACATGTGGGCCTTGGCCAAATAAACTTGTGCAAGCTTATGGAACTCGGCTATGCTACTCGGTTTGGATTTTATGCCCTCATACCAAATTGACCACATGTCTCTGAATGGCTTGAGGAGACAAGTTGCAAATCATGATAAAACTCAAATTGAGACTTTGATGGATGAAACTATTAGTTACATTAGTTCCAGAGCATTGAGTTTCCTCTTGTGGGGCCCCTCCTCTATCATTCCATCGATTGAAAATCCATTTGTTTGAGTATCTCTAACACTAGGGTTTTTCTCAATGAGGCACAATGCAATTTATGAAGAAGAGATCAATTTTCAAGAAAATTGAGTTAGGAATTTGTGGGTAGTGTAGTCACATGGGACTTGGCCAAACAAACTTGCAAGAGCTTACAAAAATCCATTATGCTTCTTGGTTTAGATTTTATGCCCCCAGTCCAAATTGGCCACATGTCCCTGAATGCATTGAGGAGGTGAGTTGCAACTCATGATAAAACTCAAAACGAGACTTGAATGGACAAACCATTAGTTTAATTAGATCCTGAGCACCAATTTTTCAGTGAGTGGGGTCCCTCTATTGTCATTCCTTCAACTGGAAAACCATTTGCTACAGTATCTATGGCACTAGGGTTTTTCTCAATGAGGCATAATGCAATTTCTGAAGATGAGGTCAATTTTTAAGAACATTGTGTAAAGTGTTTGTGGGTAGTGTAGTCACATGGGCCTTGGCCAAATAGACTTGCAAGATCTTACAAAACTTCGTTATAATGCTATTTTTGGATTTTATGCCTCATGTCATTAAATGGTTTGAGGATACATGTTGCTACTTGTGATAAAACTCAAACCAAGACTCGAATGGATGAATTTTTAGTTGCATTGGATTCAAAGAGCTGGGTTTCAACTAGTGGGGCCCCTCCATTTCCATTCCATCGACCAAAAAACTGTTTTTTGGCGTATCTCTGAAACTAGGGTTTTTCTCAATGAGGCATAGTGCAATTTCTAAAGAGGACGTCGATTTAAAGAACACTTTGTCAGATGTTTGTGGGTATTTTATTCATGTGATCCTTGGCCAAACAGACTTGCAGGAGCTTACAAAACTCTATTATGTTTCTCATTTTTTATTTTATTCCATGGAACCAAATTGGCCACATGTCCCTGAATGAATTGAGGAGGCATGTTGCAACTCACGATAAAAATAAAACCAGGACACAGATTGATGAACCATCAGTTGCATCTCAGTGGGGCCTCTCCACTATCATTCCTTCGATCGAAAAACCATTTGTTGTAGTATCTATGACACTAGGGTTTTTCTCAATGATTATTACATATATTTGAGAGTTTAACACATTGTTAGGCTAGACATGGAATGACAAGTGAAGGAATGGAAAGGCATGGAAGTGAATGCATGGAGTGATAAGGCATGGAAAGTGAAGGGATGTCAAGGCAAGGAAAGGAAAGGAAAGGCATGGAAAATCAAGGCAAAGCATGGAAAGGAAAGTCAAGGCATGGCAAGGAAAGGCAATGCAAGGCATGAAACAAAAAGGAATGGCATGGCATGGAAAGGAAAGGCAAGGCATGAAAAGGAAAGAAAAGACATGTAAAGTGGAGGAAAGAAATTTCAAGGCATGGAAAGGCAAGGCAAGTGAAGGAAAGACATGGCATGGTAAGGAATGTCATAGAATGTCATGGAATGGAAAGGCAAGGCATGGCAAGGAAAGGAAACAAATGGCAAGGAAAGGATATGAATGGAAAGAAATGGAAAAGAAAGTAAAGTTAAGGCAAGGCATGGGAGGGCATGGCATGGAAGGGCATAGCATGGAAAGGAAAAGCATGGAAAGGCAAGGCGAGGAATGACAAGGAAAGGAAAGTGAAGGAAAGGAAATGAATGGCATGGCATGTCAAGGCAAGGCATGGAAATACAAGGAAAAGAATGAGAAGGAGAGAAATGAAATGAAAAGTGAAGGCATGGCAAGTGAAGGCAAGGAAAGTGAAAGAATTGAAAGTGAAGGAAAGACAAGGAAACTGAAGGAAAGGCAAGGCAAGGAAAGGCATGGAAAGGAAAGGAATGGAAATGCAAGGCAAGTAATGGAAAGGAAAGGAATGGAAAGGTATGGGAAGGAAAGGAAAGTGAAGGAATTCCAAGTTAAGGAAAGGAAAGGAAAGTGAAAGCAAGGAAAGGCACATGAAGGCATGTAAAGTGAAGGAAAGGAAAGTGAAGGCAAGGGAAGGCAAGTGAAAGAAAGGAAAGTGAAGGCATGGCATGGAATGACAAGGCAAGTGAAGAAAAGGAAAGTGAATTCATGGCATGGAATTTCAAGGAAAGGAAAGGCATAGGAAGAAAATGTAAGGCAAGGCAAGTGAAGGTAAGGAAAGGCATGGAATGGCGTAGCGTGACAAGAAACGGAAAGTCATGGTGTGAAAAGGCAAGCCAAGGCATGTAAATACAATATACCATAGAAAGTGAAGGGAAGTGAAGGAATGGAAAGTGAAGACAAGTTAAGGCAAGTGAAGGAATGGAAATTGAAGTCATGGAAGGTGAAGGCAAGGAAATTGAATGTAATACAAGGAAAGTGAAGGAAAGGCAAGGAAAGTGGGAAGTGAAGACAAGGAAAGTGAAGTCTTGACAAGTGATGGAAAGGAAAGGAAAGTGAAGGCATGTCAAGTGAATGAAAGGAAAGTGAAGACATGGTAGGTGAAGGAAAGACAAGGCAAGTGAATACATGGAAAGTGAAGGCAAGGCAAGGAAATTTAAGGGAAGAAAAGTGAAGGAAAGGAAAGGAAAGTGAAGGAATGGGAAGTGAAGGAAAGACAAGTGAAGGCGTGGAAAATTAAGAAAAGGAAAGTGAAGGCATGACAAGTCAAGGAAAGTCAAGTGAAGGCATGACAAGTTAAGTTAAGGAAAGTGAAGGCATGGAAAGTGAAGGAAAGGTAAGGAAAGTGAAGGCAAGGCATGTGAAGGTATGAAATGGAATGGAAAGGAAAGGAAAGGAATGGAAAGTAAATGCAATGTAAGTAAAGTGAAGGAAAGGAAAGGAATGAAATGGAAATGAAAGGAATGGCATGGCATGGAATGACGAGGCAAGGTAAGGCATGGCATGACAAGGAAAGGCAAGGAATGGAGTGAAAAGGAAAGGAAAGGCATGGAAATACAAGAATACCATAGAAAGTGAAGGCATGTGAAGGAATGGAAAGTGAAGGAAAGTTAAGGAAAGTTAAGTCAAGTGAAGGCATGTAAAGAGAAGGAAAGGAAAGTGAAGGCATGGAAAGTGAAGGCGAGAGAAGGAAAGGCAAGGAAAGTGGAGGAATGGTATGTGAAGGAAAGGAAAGTGAAGGCATGACAAGTGAATGAAAGGAAAGTCAAGTGAAAGAAAGGAAAGTGAAGGAAAATAAAGGGAAGAGAAGGCATATCAAGTGAAGGAAAGAAAACTGAATGCATGGAAAGTGAAGGCAAGGAAAGGAAAGTGAAGGAAAGACAAGTTAAGGTATGGCATGGCATGGAAAGGCATGGAAAGGCAAGGAAAGACATGGAAAGGAAATGCAAGGAGATACAA
This sequence comes from Picea engelmannii, assembly GCA_009831015.1. Taxonomy (NCBI): domain Eukaryota; kingdom Viridiplantae; phylum Streptophyta; class Pinopsida; order Pinales; family Pinaceae; genus Picea; species Picea engelmannii. The sequence continues at coordinate 62,545 of ML824011.1, forward strand.
GTGAAGGAAAGGAAAGGCATGTGATGGAAAGACAAGGCATGTCATGGAATGACATGACAAGGAAAGGAAAGGCATGTCCTGGCAAGGCAAGGCAAGGCATGGAAATACAATAATACCATAGAAAGTGAAGGCAAGTGAAGGCATGTAAAGTGAATGAAAGTGAAGGCATGGAAAGTGAGGGAAAGGAAAGTGAAGGAATGGAAAGTGAAGACAAGGAAAGGCAAGTGAAGGAAGGGAAAGTGAAGGCAAGGAAATAAAAGTGAAGGCATGGAAAGTAAAGGAAAGGAAAGGAAAGGAAACTAGAGGAATGACAAGTGAAGGAAAGGAAAGGAAGGTGAAGGATTGGAAATTGAAGGAAAGGAAAGGAAAGTGAAGGAATGGAATGACATGGAAAGGAAAGGAAAGGCATGGAAATGAAATGGAATGAAAGGAAAGTGAAGGAAAGGAAATGCATGGCATGAAAAGGCAAGGTATGGCATGGCATGGAATGATAAGGCAGGGAAAGGAATGACATGACAAGTAAAGACAAGAAATGTAAATACAAGACTACCATAACAACCATAAAATGAAGTCAAAATTATTCCTTTTACATTTCTATGGTCATTCAAGTAGACCATCAGGATCACTTCTAATACTAACGGTATCGACTAACTTTTTGTACTTAGATTAAGGAAAGAAGTATCATACCTTTGATGAGTTCTTACTTGACATTGTTTGTAGTTAGAGGTTTGTACAAATAACCAAGTTTGTAAAATGGTATACTAATTGACCTAGTTAATAATATTGAAATACATAACCACCTTTTTTTCATGTTCTTTCATCCTGTGCCAGATATTCACCTTTAATAACCATAGACCTAGTTGAAAATTAAATGCATTTGGAGTCAGTTACTAATCATGTGAGGGTTTTCTTCCCTCTAAGAATCATTCCAGCTAATAATTAGTTCCCCATTCATTATCTCTTGGGGAAACCACTATGTATATGTTCCCTACAAAAAATGGAGTGCCAAAGTGTGAGTCCACTAAATGACCAAAGCATAAAACATTGATGTTAGTTATTCAAATTTAATGGAAGGATTCAATGAACCTGCCAGTACAAGAACTAAGACATGATCATAATATGTTTAAATAATTGATCGGTCCTCCTCCAAATGGTATAATTCCATAGTTATATGTTTACCAATGGTGAGTGATACACAATCCCCTATCAATCCAATCTATCGATTCACAATCATCCCATTCATTACTACTACATGGACCACAAAATCAAGAGAGTTTTCTCGTCCATATTTCAATTATTTCATTGTTTGATGTTCTAGCTTAATGGAATCCATGAGGTCCCTGGATTGTTTTTCATTCATACCACTATGATCGATCTAAATTGACCACCTCCCCAAAAATATATGTATATTTCCTTTCCTATGTGAATGGTCTTCATGATTTCCTGTTCCCTCTCCCATTACTAAAGAACACCATTCAACAATGGATTTTGCATCTTGAATGAGGGAAGTTGTTGTGAAATTCATTTCTTTCCTTCATAATGATCTTTTTATGCATGCACCTACTCCATCATGCTCCCCTTTCTCGTGCCTGGACACAAAATAGTTCCAAATGTATGGTATCTTTAGTTTTTTGTGCAACATACACAACCATTTTTGAACTTCCTTGCGCAACCATTCGACCAAATCTAATGTTGATCCATCTGTATGTTCTTCTCCTTAAGGTGATTGTAGAACAACTGAAATTTTTTCTGTACGTAGGATACATCATGGTATCAGCCATCTCTTATGTAGAAGTGATACTCTTTTAATATAAATATGTTTTGTTCATTACTATCTGGTCCATGCCCGAATGTGCTATGGACCATTATGTTGACCTTCTCTGAGTGATAATATTGGATTTGATTCTCATTTTGTAGTTGAAGGATGTAGTTCTAAAAAAAATCAACCATTGATAACACAATACAAAAAAAAAGTATCTTTGCATATTCTAAAATGTCGATCTTGCCATCTATCCACATGAACATGTTGAACATAATGTTTTTTCTTTTTGACAAATTCCTTCATGAAGTCACAAAATCGTACTTGGTAAGTGATCGATTGAATATTTTTTCTTTCCTGTCCTCCATCAATATCATATGTGACATATTTAAATATTTGCAAGGCAACCTCCTTCCTAACCAATTCATACCCATTTCTTACATGGATGCACTTTCTTAGTAATGTCATTCCATCGCACCTGGGGCATGTCCCATCTAAGCATGATTTTTGATAAAATGTAAAATCCTCTAGCCTTGTACACAAGATGATGTGAATAAAGTCTTTATATGATGACGAAGACAATATAACTGAGCATTCCAACAAAAGGGTGTTATGTAAAACACGAAATATACATATATATGTGTGTGTGTATGTGTGCCATAATAATAACCATACTCAATGTGATATCTATAATGACATGTGTTACAAATTATGTTTATTCCAGCATGCCAAGGATTTCATTTATGGAAATATATTTGACCCAATATAAGTGCACTATGTATTGTTTTGAATCTCTCATACAATTCCATGTGTATAATGTCAAGAAAGTGTTTAATATGGGGTCCATGGTCCCTAGATCCCCTTCTCAATTTTAGTACATATTTTTGGTTGGAATAAGGCCTAGTGTTCTCCTGCTAGAAATCTTGAACTAGTCCCTTAACCACTCCAATTAACTTCATGTCAAAATGAGGTAGCCTACCAGTGAAGGCCCACAAATATTTTGGGCCACCTATGTCGATTTTATCTCATCTATGAGAATACTTTCTAAGGGTTTTGAAATTGAATTTCAAGAGGTGAGAGGAGTGTTGTAACAAACGATGTTTTCCTATGGTCTTGCTAACAATTGATTGTGACGAGACACGTCGGGTTGCATTGCAGTCTTTAGAACAAGATTTATTACCAATTCTTTGAAAATAATCTATGTGGTTTTTAACAATATGATGACTTGTTTCAACACTTTTGAATGTTTTAATGCCTAAAATTCTCCTAAAAGCAGTAAAACTTCTATATTTTAACAAAGATAAAAATAATTGACATTCAACAACATCAGATTTTGGTTTAAAATATTCTTTAATAATTTTATAAGAGTGATAAAGAAAAGTATGGTTAGGTAACTTAGCTTCAAGTGATGTTAGACCACTTTCATCGACCTGAATGCATTTCGTATTTCTTTGTCACACGATGATCAATAGAGGTAGGGGTGATGAACCCATATTCTGGAACTCTTAACCTCCCTGTTGTGGAGTTAACAATGTTGCATTTCTTTCCCCTTCAATAACGGATGGATCAACTCTGGGAGGAGAGTGTAAATGGGATTGAATAGTTTCCAGAACATTTGACTTTCCAACAAGATATTGCACCACAAAAACTTATTTACCACAATTTTGTACACCAATTGCTTCTCTAATTTCATCCATTGTATAATTAGCTCCAAGCAAATTCTCCATCATCTGGTCATCAACAACAAGATGGATTGATGAGATACTATATGGATTTCTCTCTAATGAACTCTTGTTCTTTGCTTATGGAAATAGAGGATAAACAACAACGACATCTATTCCGCTAGAAATTGGATTTCCCTCTTCTAAAAGCCTATGCTTTGACACACATAACATTTCATTTTCTCTTTCTTCTTCTATGTTTTTTATTGGTTTCTCTTTTATGGAGGAATTTCTTTCTTGAATCCATTAGTTCACCATGTTTAATGAGAAAAATTGGCTTCCAAACACCCCACCATAAATTTGTATTTGTATTATACAATAAAGCACAACTAACAATTCCAATTCCAAGTGGAGAAATTTGTCTTCAGATTACAAAAGAAGACACAACTAATAATTCCAATTCCAATTCCAATTGCATAAATTTATCTTGGTATTACATGATATGGATTTTATGAGAATAACTAAATGAATACAAATTATTAATAGGTGCTTAACACAAAATAACAGAGATACAATAAAATTGGTTTTCTATTCAATAACGAAATAAGTTGAAACTGTAAAATGCAGCGGAAACAAGCTTGTTGGAATGGTGGCGGCTTATCTCTGAGAAGAGATGTGACGACAGTGCACATTCGCAAGAAGAAGGTTACAATGAGGCTCTGAAGGCCCTTTTACAATAAGAAAGAATGCCCAAAACCCTAGACACCCAAAAACCTAACCCTAGGAGATGAAGCGCCAAAAGTTATGTGGGCCCCATTTGGGTAAGTTAGTACATCAACTTCCTAGGGTCATAAATTTTACATACGATCTTTGTTTTAGGAATGTGATAGCCTGTTGGAAAGGTATCATTGGGGAGATTAATTTAGGCCCTTCAAAATGGCCCCAGAAGTTAAAACTACTAAAAATAGTAAATTGCCAAAATTGTCAGAATTTTTTTTTGAGCCAATTGGAAAAGGTGGGTGGCCACTGATATCCATCTGGATCATTACACAACTAACTATTCCAATTGGACAAATTTTTCTTCCAATTCCAAAAAGACAGAGGAAGACAAAAACAAGAATTCCAATTGGACAAATTTGTCTTCCAATTCTAATAAGACACAAGAAGACAAAAACAACAATGCCAATTGGACAAATTTGTCTTCCAATTCCAAGAATACACAAGAATATACAAACAACAATTCTAATTCCACTTGGACAAATTTGTCTTCCAATTTTTCCTACAATGGTCTGGAAATAACACAAAATTTTCTATGAATCAAACAACAAGACCAAAATAAGAAAAAACTATCTACGCATGCTATCTTTTTGTGAATATGTCATGAATTCTTTGTCATCCTTGAGATAGATGAGATACTGGAGTGTTCATGGCACCCAAAAATACCTAGTAGGAACACATGCATTTTCATATAACATGTGCACATTAAAGTGCATGCACATTCTAGGAATGTGTGTGCATTCCTATTAAGCATAAATTATAAACAACTACAACTCTATCAAGTCACAAGATTGCATTCACACTCTTAATGCAATGGATATAGCATTTATTATAGACCAAAAATATTTATGAATAAATATGTATAGGGGTATGGGGACAACTAATACCTAAGGGGTTAGGATCGAAAGAGTTTTCAAGTATAAAGTAATGGTTAGAGCACCAAGATGTGGTGATGTGGGTGCAAGGGTTGTACAAAAGGTACATACATAGTGCACTCAGGGCTTGAGTGTAGAGGGGGTGAAGGGTTAAGTATAAGTTATGCCTAGGCTTATATGGAGCTAGGGGGGTCTAGGTCACCATATAAATCTATCTCTAGCTCTATGTCATGGTCTAGGTCATGGTATAGGTCTATGCCATGGTCTATGTCATGGTCATTGTATAGATATAGGTCATGCTCCATGTCTTTCCATGTCTAGGTCTTTCTATGTATATGTTTAGGTCTAGGTATTGACATTTCTAGGTCAATGCAATTTCTTTCCTTGCGATGTAGGGAGGGGGGATGTATAGAGAGAAGGAAAGAGATTTTGAGAGGGGGAGAGGGGAGGAAAAAGAGAGTGAGGGATAGGGAGATAGATAGGGGGGGTGGAGAGTGAGAGGGTGAGAGGAAGGGGGGTTAGATAGATGAAAATATCTCAAGGTGGGGAGAGTGGGGGATAGAGAGGGAGGGGGATACAAGGATAGAGAGAGTGAGGATAAGAGGCAAGAGGTAAAGAGAGAAGGGGGTAGATATGGATTATTTGAGAGTATGAAAGGGTGTGAGAGGAAGACCAACATGGGGGTAGAGAGAGAGAGTGAAAGTGAGACTAACAACAAGGAGAGAGAGAAAGAGATGGTATATGTAGGAGAGAAAGAGAGTAGAGATAGTGGGAGTGAGGGACAAAGTAGAA